>VUQH01012070.1:5407-19465 GCA_015106775.1 Etroplus canarensis
ACCACCACAGTGGATTTTAGATCAAACAAGATGCGACTCAAGAAACTGAGAAACTCTAGGGTTGCTTTTGTCGTGTGTTTTGGGTTATACATTTGCACTGTGAAGTGCTGTCCAATCAATTTTGCAGCATGTGGCTGAAGCTGAGAGGAGAGTTTACCCCTATAAATTTTAGAATTCATCCTGCTGCTTCTATCAGCAATCACATAATCAATAAACACTAGTGACAGAGTTCCACTTGCAGCCATGCATGCCCATACTATAACACTGCTTCCACAATGTTTGACAGGAAATGTAGTATGGTCCAGATCATGAACTGTTCTTTCTTTCTTTCTTTCTTTCTTTCTTTCTTTCTTTCTTCATACTTTTCTCTTCCCATCAATCTGGTACAACTTAACCTTTATTTCTTCTGCCCAAAGAATAGTTTCCCAGATCTGGGTTGGCTCTTTTCTAAGTTTTTCTGGTAAAATCTTCAGTGGTCTCCCTGTTCTTGAGTGTAAACTGAGGTTTGTATCTTGTTGTAAACCCTCTGTACACGTAACCTCCTCGAGAGTCTTCTTGACTTGGGTAGATGTTGTGAAGGGGTTTTTCTTAACCAAGGAAAGCATTCTGCGGTCATTCTTTTTAGTTTTCTTCTGTGGTCCTCAGGGTATTCTGGTGTTGCTAAGCTGGCCAGTGCATTCCTTCTTTACAAGAATGTACCGGATTGTTGATTTCACTACTCCTATGATTTTTGCTATTTCTCTGATCAGTTTATTTGGTTTTTTAGTTAAAATGGCTGTAATTCTTAAACATTTAATGCAATTCTTTTGTCAAACCCTTTGAATTAAAGGTGAACGTATGCATTTCAATTTGACAGTTTGATTTAAAATCCTTACCACAAAAAATGGGTTATTGTCCCAAAACTTATGGACCTAACTCTGCAAGCTCTACATAGAAAATTACCCAGTGACTGATTGTACTGGATACTTACAATATTTCAGTATTTCAACATTTGTAATTTAATTTTGAAGTTTCTGTCATGTGTTTTATTTAATGCCAAAGTAATTAGTAAACACATTTAAGGCAACCTTCTGAAAGTGAATTACTGACAAATTTGGTAACTGTTTTAGTGGAATCATAACAACATGCCTCTTAAATGTGAGGGTTTGCTGTTTTTCTCTGCTTTATGTAAAACTAAACTTTACATCTTTAGGTTTGATTAATGATGTTATTGTCTCTTTTGGCTTAATGACCCGTGTTTCAGATAAATTAATTAAGTCACCGAAACCTAACAAAATTAGCTCTCTAGCTAGATTTTAAACATAGCTAAAGTGAAACTTTTAGATTATTGGTAGTTATTTTTTTAACAAGAGGCATTCTTTTCTAATTTTTCCTCTTTTTAAGTGCTCTTGAGAACTG
The DNA here is from genome assembly GCA_015106775.1 of Etroplus canarensis. Lineage (NCBI taxonomy): Eukaryota > Metazoa > Chordata > Actinopteri > Cichliformes > Cichlidae > Etroplus > Etroplus canarensis. The sequence goes on from VUQH01012070.1 coordinate 6,806, forward strand.
GAGAAAGAACACTGAGATGTTCTTTGAAAAGATACTCATGAAACTGTCATTTCAAGCATGCTATTAATTTCTGCACCCAGCTACATCTCAAAGATACATAAAAGAAAACTTTAACATTGCAGTGCTAATTTCATAAGAAACATGCTTTTTTTTTTAAGAATTCAGGCTCAACTGCCTGAGGGTCACTCCATTTTAAGATGAAATCTGTTTTGGCTGCATTTCCAGTCTAAGTCATTGATTCTGGTTGCGCTCAAACCAAGTGTTAAGAAAGGACTACTTTGCCAGGTGTTTCTGCTTCAAGAAATAGAACCACAAATTGTCAGATCAACTACATTTAGTACTTTTCAACAGTTAGACGATTAACTGATTAGTACAGGACAGAATTGAGTAGCTCACCAGAGTTGCAGTCATCTCCAGCATATCCATCCTGACAGACACAGAAGCCCTCCTTGCAGACTCCCTTCTTGCTGCAGTTATTGGCGCAGTAGACAAGTGAGCAGTCCTCTCCCACATACCCAGGTCGGCACTGGCATGTCCCATTAATACACAACCCCTGGTCTGAGCAGTCGTTGAGACACCTTCCAACCATGCAGTCTTCGCCTGTGAAGGACTCCTCGCATACACACTCCCCATCGATACACAATCCGCGGCCTGAGCAGTCTGAAGGGCAACGTGGCTCTGAACAGTTTTCTCCTCCAAAGTCACGGTCACACACGCACTCCCCTTCAACACACACACCCTGACCAGAGCAGTCATTTGGGCAGCGAGGCTCTGAACAGTTTTTGCCGGTCCAGCCTTCCTCGCAGATACAACCACACAGATCAAAGCTGAAGCTGCCATGGCCGCTGCAGCCTGGCACAAAGTCCAAACGGCCTGAGAAGACAGATTGATTCACTATAAGCAAGTTATGTTTGATTTAAGGGTGAAAAGCCTACCACACAACCATCCTTAAGGAAGAGTTTGAAAATTTCAAGCAATATCACATCTTAAGATAGCTGATCTAAATAAGTTACATGAAATATACTGCATTTGAATAAATTGATCAATTCAGTACTGAATAAAAAGTACTTAGAGATCAGACACTGAATTGTGGTAAACATTCAGTAATTGTTTGGTGTAGAATGTCTACATGCCTCAATAGCCCTGTTGGAAGAAACAGCAGAGAAACCATAAAAAAAAGAGTTTTTCTAGTTTTTATTTCCCACCCTGCCATTGTCCTCATCAGCTGAGCATTTCATCCTCTTTCTGATTCTGATCATGACTGCTGGAGATAATCATCCACACTGGAGATGGAGCATTTTCAAAAAATATTCAGCTGGGGTGATGGTGTCAATGGAGCAAATCCTTTAGCCATAATAAATTCTGTAACTCTATCAACTGCAGTCGCCTCATATTATAATGGCAGCATCTCTTGAATAGTGAACAAATCTTTGCCAGCAGCAAAGGCTTCTCCACACATTTTAAACTGTGCAGAACAAAAAAAGAAAGAGTTTCCCTCCAGCATCAATATTTTGTGCCATCTGTCATTTTTTTCTGCCTGGTTTACCTACAGTATAGTTCTTTCTTTTCATAGCGCAGCCTGTTTTGAATGGTTTTCTTACTGTTCTTTATATCTTTACTTTTCAAAGCTTGGTTCAGTACCAAGGTCTGTTTGTACAAACACTGCAGGTAAAGCAGCTAATATAGACAAAAACTACATTCTCAAAATTTATCTGTGTTCTTTGTTGCTAGTGTTAAACAGTACTCACCCATGGCTGAGCTTTCCCCACAGCATCCAGAGCCACACTGAGCTCTGAGCATGGATACTTCCCTCTCTAGCATCTCAACTCTGGTAGCGAGCTGCTGAATTGTGGCTGTTGCAGGACAACCACATGCTGCTTTTGGGATGTTGATGCGGTGCGTGAATGTCACCTAAACAAGGAGTATATCTTAGTTAAGAAGCAAATTTTGACAAGTAAGTGCATTCATTAAACAAAATTATTAGTCGCTGCAGATATTGTTAATCTTAGAATAAAGGAAATTCATTTTTAACTAATAAGTTGGGAAAATCCTGAATAAATGGACAGACATTTTCTTTCAAGGTGCTTTTATTACACATCCAGCAGGTATTTAGAAACATTATCATTCATTTTGAGTCATGTTTACAACCTTCTGATAAAGATAGGCCTATTATTCACTCTTTTAGCTCTGTTTTTGTGCCACCATTTCCGGAGGTAAAAAGCTATTTAGCTGCAAAATGCTCGGCTGTGTTCACCAGATAGTTGCCAACTTTGTATGTCTACTGTTTAACACTGAGTAGGTAGATGAGTTTTTAGAGCTTTATTCTCTAAAAACAGTTGTCTGCTGTAGCAAAATCAATGCTATGAGAATGGTAGGAGCTTAACCAAAACAGTGGAGTTGCTGGCCAAACAACTAAACGATAAACTGGACTAGCTATAAGCTCTGTAAACCCAGAGAAGCTGAGGATTTGGGTGATAATTCTCTGTAGGTTTATTACCATGAGCTGCCACATTCACATTATGAAATATTTTTTACATTGTCACATTTTTCTTTTAGCCATTTTAAACTTTGCATATATTTAAATAGGATAAATCAGCAAAGATTGTAGAACCACCTCTTAAGTCTAAAGATTTTATGCTCAAAGCTTGAAATATCACTAATTATGAGACATTTCTGTGAGTGTGTGTGTGTGCGTGCGTGTGTGTGTGTGTGTGTGTGTGTGTGTGTATGTGTGTGTGTGTGTGTGTGTGTGTGTGTGTGCCAGTATGTTTGTCAGAAACGGCCAAATTTTGGTACAGTAAGTGTTTATATGTCTATATATCTGTAAACAGATTTTGTCAATACAAATCGCAATCATACAAGACAAAGAAACTGTACAGGTGTGTAGCTGAGATGAAAATGAAGCCCACAAGTACCCAAGCGTACTGAGTACACATGTAATAGCTCAACAAAGACTATTCAGTATCATGGTGATCTATGGCTATGGATGCACATTTAAAAGTAAACACAAACAGGGAACCAATTAGACTGCTGTCCTTCCAGTCTGGACCCAGCTTCTTCACACCCACCATGCCATCTACAGCCTAACCATCTGTTCATCACCCTGGCTGTCTATATCATGCCTGAATTGAACTAGAGTACACAGGATGATGCCAGAATTTCAGCTCAAAACACAGTACAAAGCTTCTAGTTTGACTGACTTTAGCAAACCCAATTAACAGAGAAACAAAGGAAACCCAGACAAAGATTTCCTGACCGCAAAGATAGTGTTTGTGCAAAGACACAAAGACTCAGAGCTTGACAAATTGACTCTGGAGTTGAGCTGAATAGGGCATCTACTGATTTTTTTTGTACTGTCAGTGTCTGAAAAGACACTGTTAGAGAGCACTGAATTATGCTGTGGTTCTTGCTTGCTACTGTAATTTCTGGTTATAGGGGGACTTATTAGGCTTCTCCTTATTTTCTGTGACATATTACACAGCTTGGGATCAAGCCACTAACCTCCAAATTGGTAGACAATCCTTTCCACAGAGCTACAGCCACTTTATATATGCCCTGTCAGAAATTTGGACATTTCTGATAACATCTATGCAAGTAATCTCTATAAGTGAAAGACTTTGGCTTCAGACTGCTCCGAACACTCATTTTGTTTTTTTTATCGAGAATAAAAAAACATTTTTTATATGCCTTTTGGATATTATATGCCTTTTGGAGGCATATAATATCAAAGACAGGTGATATCTTTAAAAAGGTCATCTCAGGCACACATCACTCTGTGAGCACCAAAGCCCCACCCATCTGCTGTTCAAATGTTTGGCTTATGAGGGACAGCCAAACAGGAGAAAGTTGGCTTAAAGGGAAGGTGACCTTAAAGGGAGAGGAGCTGCACTAACACTCAGTATAAGATAAATGAAGCATCACCCTAAATATCACTTAAAAATTTTATGTCATTATTCTTTGGTGTATTTTTTTTTGTCACATGGGATGATTTAACTTATTCCAAAGAGTCTCCTCAAATTTCACTCACAGTTGTCTCATCTTAAAAACTGTACGTCTCACAAGTGAATTTCACACAATTAAAATAGTGTTAAAACACCCACCTGGCTGTCAGTATCCAGTGTTTGCTCTGTGTATTCTGTTGCTCCATTTGGATCTATTGGACCCTCCACAGAAGGTCTGGATCCCAGCTCAGCATGAGAACCTATGGAAGTAAAATGAGCAGTTCTTAAAAACTACTTAAAACAAACTGCCCGTATGTGTGTGATATAAAAAACAAATCAGAAGACCTTACCGTCACTTGGGCCTGATGGTGTAGAGGCATCCAAGTCGACAGAGCATAGAGACTCCATGGGTACATTGATGTTATAGATGTGGTTAAAGACCACAGATTGCTCCCGGAGGGTCTGGTTCGCTGAGGAATCAGAGGGGGGAAGATCCCCCCCTGGGGTCTGTCTCCTCACTCTGGCGGTACGAACAAGCTTGCTGTCTCCTGATGGAGCAGCCTGAGCAGCACCCTGGAGCGAAGAGAAAATATGAAACAAAAAACTGTACACGTGTCCAAATAAATATGTCATTCAGGTTTGTCCGTATTTTCCATAAAATCTTTTAACTATAGTGCTATGAGAGGAACTCTTCTTAGCATTTTTTGTGGGCCCAATTTAAAAAAAACAAAAATAATAATAATTATTTTAAACTTAAAATAAAAGTGCATTTATTTTTCATATCATAGCCCATACGCCTTCCCTAACTACCCCTTTCTCTCAGTCCCTCAGTACTCAGGGGTTTCCAGTTAGTTTGTTTTTTTTTTTTGGCCTTATATCTTCGGTTAACAAAATGATGGAGAGAAGACCTACAGTAGAAAGGAACCCAAACAAGATGACACCACTTTTTTCACTGGCTGCAACACTGACAAAATAATTTTCACATAAAAATTTGAGTCATTTTCAAAATTATGTGGTGACAGTTTAGTATTTTTAGATTGTGCACTCATTTTGGCTGGCAAAGAATTTGGAGAATTACTGACTTTAAATAAAGAAGCAATATTTGAAGGGGAAAGGAGAGCTAACAGGAAAATTTAGCCAAAGGCAGATATGTCTAAACTCAGCTAGATAAGCTACAGTAAGTAACCTCGGGATTTACAACATGTTGCTGATATCAACTCGGCAATTTTATATTTTTTAAATGTTATATTTGTGATTATGGAGTTTAGCATAGATTAGCTGCACTAACAGAGCACAAATAACTGAAAACTGCTAATCTCATTCCCCCAGTAGTGCAATCACACCAACCATAACTAAGCATAGGATGGCAGATCTTTTATTATTTGGATCTCTCCACATGTGAAGGCAATGTCCATAGGAACACATTAAAAACTCTAGTCAGCATTTATACATTGTGGAGGTTGTATATCTCTTTATAGTCATTCCAAAACCAAAACAAGGAAAGGAAATGATGTACTATTATTTCCTCTACACTAACATAAACTGCACACATGAGAATGTCTTTGCTGATTGTTGTACTATCTAAAGTGCATTTCAACTTGACCATTACTTCAGAGCCCTAAATTGCAGCCTCAGTTAATCAGTTTGTGGTTAAATTATCTAAAGCAGCATCTCTTAAGAGTCACATTTAGCAAAAACATATACACTTCTCACAAAACCCCCTTCCAGAATTAAAAGTGAGCAAACTGACAAGATATCTCACAGTAATTGCAGTCTGAGCTTACACTTTTCCATATAACAGAGCTTGTGCATAAGTTTGGGTTGGAAGGAAGATCTGTATTCACTTGGCTGCTGGCATTTCTGGGTGTTCAGGCTGCTATACTGTTCTTTCGCTTCCACTTCCGCTTTCCTACACTGTCAAACTTAATTTTGTCCTTATTACTCCAGCCTAATCATTTTCTTGCCCATCTTCTGTGAGCCAATCTGCCCTTGTTTTGTGTGCTTTAAAACTCAGCTCTCTTCTGTCTTTCTGCCTTGCAGACTCTCATTTGCGCAACCTGCCTCCTCCCCATCTTCACCTCACCTTGGTCAGTCAGAAATCCTCATCAAAGTCTCCATTTGCTTCATCTCCACCTTTACTACCAGCATCTAGACTCCAGAGGGTCCTGTCCTACTTCCTAAGATTTTTGGACTCCTCTCTGGTATATAGCTTCATCAGAGTATAATCACCAAATAATTTATTACTCAAATTATGTAAATAAATCCTGGGGGAACGCTATATCATTTCACTGTGTATTTATATGTAGTCGAAATGACAATAAAGTAATCTAATCTAATCTAATCTAATCTAAATCATGTTCATTTTTTTTCATTGATCTTTCCTTATTTAACTATATAGCACTTACAAAGCAGTTTGTTTCCCATGTCTTGAACAGCTTGACAGCTGATCAAGGATATTTTTACTTGAACGGTGTCTCTGTAGTATACTGGTTTAGACATTTGCTTCGAACATAAAAGAGTCCAGGTCTGAGCCCAGGTGGAGACAAAAACCCCTTCGACAATGGGAGGGTTGCATCAGGAAGGGCATTCAGTGTAAAATCTGTGCCAAATTACCTATGCACATTCATCCACCATGTTGAGCAGCCAAAGGTACTTTCTATGCTGCTTTAGCCTCTAAGTCTTTTAGTACAACATAGCACTTGTAGCTCTCAAATGTGTTTTTAAAAAATTAGAATTGTTTTTTAAAGTGAGCACTAACTAGTGGAGAGAATATTCATTTCATTACGAAGCTAGCTACAGCTGTCTTTGCAAGGAAAAACAGAAACCTTCTTTTATCTTCTGCTTTTACTGAGAATTTTGAGCCATGATTCTGTTACTTAATATTGCAAAATGCACACGCAAGAACAGAAAGCTTGACAAACACAACATTAACTACGACAGTCTGCTAGGAAACTCTGAGCTTAATAACTGCTATTTTCTAGAAAAAACTAGAGCAAATTAAAATGCCAGCAGTCTGAATCATTACTGCTCCTTGATACTCAAACTAGCCAGCAGAATTTCAGTGAATTTGTGCCCAGAATCAAGTGATTAACATCACTGCCAAAAATAACGAAGTGAAAATTAATACTGAATAGAATAAAGCTCTAGACAGTGATACCCAGGAAAAGAAAATAGCTATTTCACCTGTACAGCAAGAAGCAGAGCCAAAGCCAGTATCCAGCTTGTTGTGGGCACAGTTGCCCAGTGATGCTGTTGTGCCACTGACATGCTGGGAACAACCCAAGTGAACACTCATCCACTGGCAGCTGCAAATGAGCAAAGAAGGGAGAGAGAGAAGTGAAGCACAGAGTTAGTAAAAAAGGCATATTGTTTCTTTGTCTGTGTATGAACACATTAAATTTCACAAGAAGATGTGAGTATGTACATGTCTGTGTGTCTACTGTTTGTGAGCGAATGAGGAGTCCCGGTACCTTCAGCTTATCCACTGTAAATGATAAATAAATGCCTGTGATCTGATGTGAAATAATTGACTTTATAAAAAAAAGAAACTCTTCCAGGGATTATGGAATCAGCTAAGAAACTTTGAATGGATTTCACTGTGCAACACCAAATATTTGATCTTCCCACTTGGGAGCAATACAGAAATATTACTCAGGGAAAGGGCTGATAGATGGATTTGAGCAGAGACACAGTCTGAGTGATGCTGCTGTAATCTCTCTGTTGAGTAAGAAAGTGAAAATGAGAAACTACTGAAATAAAAGCTGTACAGAAGAAAAGCTGATGCGGATGCTTCAAGCAAACTCACATATCATCAGAGACATGACAGTGCATAGCTGAAGTTTAATTTTAAAGTTGCAAGTTTTGTCACAATAAGACATCTTCAACAACCTGCAGATAGTTTTATCAATGTAGGGACAGATAATTGTGTGTGTATTCAGATGTGTTTGGCAGTAATTTTTCACACATTACTCTTGAGTTTTAACTGGCATACAGTCATGTGAAATGAAGTTTCCACAGGACTCTATGCAGTCCTGTGAAAAACCAAGCATACTCCAAGTGGCAACAGCTTGTAGAACCACCTTCAGCAGCAATAACTTGAACCAATTGTTATCTGTATGCCTTTATCAGTCTCTCACACCATTGCAGAGGAATCTTCACCCACCCTTCTTTACAACATTTCTTCGGTTCATCGATGTTTGCAGACATTTGTGTGTGCACAATGCTCTTAAGGTCCCACCACAGCATTTCAATCAGGTTGCAGTCTGGACTAGTGATGTGTCAGTCGCGAACAAACCGGTACAAAGAGCCGGCTCTTTGAAGTGAATGATATAACAATCTCCAGCTAGGAATGGTAAATACATTCACTAACTAAATATCACGTGTATGCTGTGAAACCAATCACTTAAGGGTAGACAAGGATCATACCATCAAGCAGAGCAGGTCAGGGGTATAGAACCGGAGAGTGAGGATGACGGTACACTGTGCAAATTCTCAAAACAAAAATTATGAAGACAAGTAGGATTTGGATGCATTTTAACAGTCTTGATAACAAAGGCAGAATGTAAAAGTTGTGCAACTAAGCTGTTGTATAACTGACACCTAAAAGTGCTGAAATTTGCTATTTTGCAAACTGCAATATATTACTTTATTTATCATTATTTTTTACTTTAAATGGATAATTTTAGTTTTAGTAACCTAGCACATTTACTTGAGTCCTTTATTTAATGTGCCTTTTTCAGTGCTTTTTCTATGCAAAGTTAGCTGTTGTTGTTTTTTTACTGTTATTAATACAAGATCGCCCTACTTGTTTGTTAGTGGTGCGTATTTAAATAAAAACTGAAAATATAAGAAGCAGTTCTTATTAAAATGTTTCATGTTTTTACAGCTGTTTCTATCTGCCTTGTGTAGCAGAGTAGTTCAACAAGCAAGTTGAAGCATTCATTGGGTGGTTTTACAGTTTATTTGGTACTTACAATAAAAACAATTGGCTTCAGTGATTTAATAATAGAGGCTGTAATTTTTACTTTAAATCCTTCAGTGCAAATGATTATCAAATAATTTAAGTGCTATATGTGTACACCTACATATTATGAGTAAAAGAGCACAAAATTTGACTTAATTATAAAAGGTATAAATGGTAACATGAAGAGATGTTTGGGAGCTGGAAGAGCCGGCTCTTCTTGGTGAGCTGAGCCAAAAGAGCTGGCTCTCTAAAAACAGCTGGAATTCCCATCACTAGTCTGGACTTTGTCTGGGACATTACAACACCTTGATTCTTTTTTCCTCTTCTGTTCTTCATTCTGTTGTAGATTTGCCAGTGTGCTTAGTATCATTGTCCTGTTGCATGACCCAGTTTCAGACAACCTTTAGCTGTCAGACAGATAGTCTCACATTGGACTCTGGAATACTTTAGTATACAAAGGACTGCAAGGTGCCCAGATACAGTGGCTGCAAAATAAACCCAAAACATGACCCCTCTACCATGTTTCTTAACAGTTTGTATGGGGTGTTAGTACTGATATGCTGTGTTTGCCTTATCCAAACATAGCACTGTGCATTATGACTAAACATTTGCACTATGGCCTCATCTGTCCAAAGGACATTGTTTCAGAAGTCTTGTGGTTTGTTCAGATGCAACTTTGCAAGCTTAAACTGTGTAGCCATGTTCTTTTTAGAGAGAAGAGTTTTTCCACGCTTGGGAAAATTCTAGCATTGTGTTAACACACAACTGAATGCTCCAGACCAGCAAACTGTCACAAAATCCACTTTTATAGATGTGAACACACTGCCCAAGGATCAGTTAATCAAGTGCATTTGATAAGCAGCACCTGGTCGCTATTTGTCCTCTTGATTCCTATGGGTGCACTTTACTTTTCACTTTGCTGTATGTGGCTAGTTGGGGGTTAAGAAGGAGTTAAAAAAATCTCACAAGTCTGTGGTGTCTATATTAAAAAAAACCCTCTTTTATCACAACAATGCATCTCATGTTGGTGAAGCAGGCTATTGCTCTCAGCTGGCATCTTTTGTGAGAGACAGATGGAAGTCTTCTTATCGCAACTAACTGGCTTAGGCTTTTTTGATCATTTAGGATAGAAATGTTGAAACATCAGTGTATTTGCACATAAATGAGAAACAGAAAGACTCCCGGTGCGTTTGAGGCAAGCATCCTTTAAGATTGGCTCATTCAGAGAAAATGAAATGTTTTTCTGGAATTAATGCATACTCAGTGTCTCAGACTATCTGCTTATAAAGTGAAGATTACTCACACAATCATACGTCCACCTGAGGACATCCTTCACTTTATGACAAAGACAAAAATCCTTGAATATGTTCATGACAGACTTCCTATATGTGTGGTGAACTCACATAAAGAATGTTGACACATACAGTTTATCAAAAAGTCCCACAGGAAAAGAATAGTTGGTCATATGTTACAATTTAAAGCATGCTTCGCTTCACGCTGTGCTTCCAGTGCTTTTAAAAATGACTTTGGCCTTGCAGAAATTGACTTCCAGCCAGTGCTGTTCACTTTATGCTGAAGAGATGGAAAATTTGTCTTCTTTGAAACCTCCCTTCAAGCATGGAGCTACTGGCTGACATGACAGGAGCCATTAAACTGGTGAATTCACCAAACAAATGAGCAGTATGAAGATGATGACAGAGTGAGATGAACAAAGCCAACTGGAACTGCCTTGTTCACAACCATTAGCCAAAGCTGCATCCCATTGGCTAGCTTCAGTAGATGGCGGATGCATGCTTAAGAGATGTGATGATGACAAATGGCATCATATACATCATGATTTCATTCACTTCCTGTAATAAGCAAGCCAGAGAGCACCTCTCATGATCAACTGTTACTATGATTAGATCTTCTTTTCTTATTGTTTTTACCAGTCTATCTTATCTGTATATTTGTTTCCTCTACTCAATGCCCTTGTATCTTGTGTGAGCTGTCCTCCTTTTGTGTGCATTTAGTCTGTCTCTTCCTTTGTCTCTTTGTTATAGCCTTTCCACCATGTGTCAAGCAATACAACAGTCCTTTTTCCATGCAAGTCTTCCTATGTGCCTGACCCTGGTTGTTTTTCCATTCATATCTGTGGAACAGACATTTGAAGATCTATAACTTTAAAACAGGGAAGCTCGATGCACTGATGTAGTTTTTGCAACTACAAAACAGCAACTAAGATCATTTTTAAGGTATATTCAATGTACTATCTAAGCACAACTAATCAGATGACATTCATACATTGATGAATCTGTATTGAGTGCATAAAATATTTTTGGCACAAACTAAAATTAGCTGGAAAATAACAACCATGTCAATATATCATATTCTATTAAACAGAGTTTCTCAGACATCTTCTCTATGAAATAGAAACTGAAGTGTGATGGAACTGAAGTGACACAGAATGTTTTATTTCTCTCACTATAAACAAAAGAAGTCAAGGTTTGGTGCAGAGGTCAGCAACCTTTATTATCCAAAGAGCCATTTTGAGTGAATTTTGAACAAAAAAACCCCTGTATGGATCCACAAAACATACTGGTGCTTTATAATGAAGGTGACACACATTTTTAGGTATAAAATATCACATTAATATTACAAATCCCTGTAAATAATTAAAATCTTTACTACATTAAAGTTTTTTAGTAAACTGTTTATGCTTACTTGGTATTTTAACTTTGCACTTTCATTTGAATTTATGAAATTGTGGACCAAAGAAAAAAACAAAAGGTTCATTTCCTAATTACTTTTATAACTAACCAGCCTGTATAGACCTGGAATGAAACACAGTTTCTATAAAACTCTGCAGCATTTTGTCCTACCTATGTTTGTGCAAATTAAGTGAAATAAAAATAGCCTACTTTGATAATAAATTAAACATATACTAGCTTAATAGCAAAAGTGAAAAATAGGCCAGTTTCTCTTTAATATAAGCTAAAGTCACAGATCAAGCATACCTGTAAGCCAGTGCTGGCAGCAAAAGCAAACAAATTTGTCCATGCACTGTTAAATTCTCTGTTTTCCCCTATGACTTTTTTTTTTGATTTAGAGACTACAGCTAGGGGGACTTGGGACCACCTATTTATGTCTGTGTTTACATCTCTTGTTATTGAGGTTCAGCAAAATTAAGAGGATAAGGCACACAGTGACAGACATTGGCTATAACACATTTTAGATAAGGATATATTACAGACTTTTTTAAGGCTACACATATTTTACAATTGCAGAACATAAAGAACCAAGTAAAGCAATAGTAATAATCATTGTTTGTCGTGGCCATTTTTGTTGAATTTTTATGAATCATAACTTGTATCTAATTTTGTTTTTTCTTTAAAACAGTGAGACTTTACTTAGTTAATTTCGCTATGTAAATCTGTAATTAATTTTAATTTTGGAAAAGTTTGGAAAAGTGTTTAGTTTGGTAACCTTTGGACCCTCCCATTAATCAAGGGATTAAGAGCACACTAGTGGGGTGGAGGAGATGGGTTTTTTGGTTTGTCAAGTGTCAGGTGGGACGACGGGGGGGGTTTAAAATGATTTTTTGACCACTTTCTGAGCTTGTGGAATCTAAGTTGCAAGAAGTTATTACATTTATTTTAGTTTTTGTTTGACCACGAAATAAATGCCATATATTTTCAAAGAATCAAGTGGGACGTGTGTTCTGAAACAAACCACCCGTTGCCACCCGCAGCCTTTTCTTGGACTATTTTTCTGTTT
>VUQH01012082.1:8968-31628 GCA_015106775.1 Etroplus canarensis
CCTGGGGGGTGGGGGGGGGGGGTGGGGTGGGTGGGGGGGGGGCGGCGCCCCCCCCCCCCCCCCCCCCCCCGCAGCTGGGAGGAGCGCGCCCCCCCATTGAAAGCACTGATGCAGGATACTGCAGGCTCAACAAGAAGGGGGGACTAAAGTCTTTGTCTCTGGTTCACTGCCTTCAAGTAGCCTCGGGATTCCTGGCAACCAGGTTTGACTGGTGGAGCCCGCATGCAGAGAGGGAAAGGAACAAAGGCGCTTGTTTTCCTCAGCTGATGTGCAACATTGCGGCTCGCTGTGAGCAACAAAAGATGGCTGCACACATGGGATACGGTGTGATTTTAGGAAGGCTGGATACAAGCAGTAACAAGAAATTCAGATTCCTTGTTTTGGTTGAGTTTGAGCTCACAGTCAAGCATGAGAGCAGTGGTCTCACAACTCTTGGGCTTTTCTCACTCTTTTTTCTTTTTTTTAGCAGAATTTCTTACATTAGTATTCAGCGATTATGATAACTCACTTTTCTCGGTGTTGAAATATTATTACGAGCAAACTGCAGATAGATGAGCTATTAATTTTTTGGCCAAGTTTGGATGTAGAAGAAGTTTAAGTCCACTGAGATGATCCAATTATCCTGCGAACCCAGGATTAGCATTAATCTGCTCTGGTTATTAGTGGGCACACAGGCTCTTCTGACAAACTTTCCTCCTTTCTCCTGCCTTATTCATCCTTTCCCTTACCACACTCGCATGCTCAGTGCCTCTGGTATATGTACTCCTTTACAGAATCCTGTCCTCCGTTTTCACGTTCCCCGGGTCAAAGTGAGGTTTTGTGTATATACTGCCATTATCCCCCTGGAGGTGTTTTAATATTGCTGCTACTTCTGATGTGCAGGACCAGTTTGCAGTTAGGTCTGCAAACTGTGCCGTGAATTGGAATGAGATAGCCGTAGCCGGAGGCAGGTGTATCAGCCAGCTACGTGTTTATCAGAAAATTAATCCTCACACACGGACTTGCATGTGTGTTAGATGTAAGGAGGTGTGCAAGGGGATGCTGAAGGTTCATGATGCGCCTAATGACCTCCAACGCTACATGCTCATGTGAGAAAGTAGCTTCATTCTGAGAAGTGTGTGTGTGTGTGTGAGAGAGAGAGAGGGGAAGCAGGAGGAGGAGAGCTGTGAAATGAGTAGAGCCCCAGGCTGAGATCCTATCAAAGCTCTCAACACATCCGGGAATCACAGACCAACAAATTCCATATGATGTGGTGATTGAGAGCGGAACAGCAGCTCTGTGTAAATCCAGATAACGCACCGGGCCTGTGGTGGTGACCCGGGATGCGGTTTTACATGCAAAGAACCTCAGCTGTTAATAAAGTTCACCAGGCCGCAGCTTGTTTTGGGTTTGCGCCCACAACAGATCCTTTGGTAAATTTCCAGTAACACGATGGGATTTTGCCTATAGAGGAAAAAATCTCAGATTTGATTTGTGCGCCCAGCCATGACCTCTTTCGGCAGCGTAGATCTGCATGCATTTCAAGTCACACTGGATCTTTTGGGGGTCTGTGCTCGTCTTTCATCAGCACGCGGGCGCTTTAAGTGGCTCCACCACACCTAATTAGCCCCTTCTTTGCGACTCTTTTTTTTCGTTTGAATTAATCTTCTCAGGTTAGCGCCCGGCACCCACTCCACTGTCTCTGACGTGAGGTCAAATTTATCCTCTGCTGTGAAATTACATAGCTAAATGAGGGCTCCTTCATACAGCCACAGCTAATAACCTTGATTAATTAAAGAGAGACGCTTCTAATTAAGGTCTTATACTATGTGGTCTAACTGTGACCCTGTAAAACAAGCTGAGGCAATAATGAGTCATTTCTCAAACAGTTTGTGTGGGCACAGTGCTTCATGCGAGATAATGATTACTTCAGTTTGGTTTAATGAAAGATCTAAACACCAAACAGAAAAAAAAATCCATCTTTTCCATTATTGGCATGGTTATTGACATTAGTTTCTCCCTGCTCCTTCTTCCAGGTCAATGGCAAGGATCTCTCTAAGGCAACCCACGACCAGGCGGTGGAGGCGTTCCGCACTGCCAAGGACCCCATCATGGTGCAGGTTCTACGCAGGGCTCCTTACCCCAAACTGGCCAGCCCCGCCGCTGACACCCAGGTCACAGACATCAGCACCCAGACTGATATCACCCTCCAGCACATCATGGCCCTTACCAATATGCCTCCCTCTTCACCTCCCATGACGGAGCTGGAGGAGTGTCTGCTGCCAGAGGAGTAAGTACCAACTCAGTTTGATGAGCTAAAGGAGAAGCCTTGCTAAAACGGGTGGTGATTCTGTCTAGTCACAGCCACAACATATGGGCAGTACATCTTCATCTGTTTTATGTCTTAGTAGAGTAGATGGCTAAAACCCGTGGACCAAATTCCAGTATTTTGTATATGGACAAAAGTATTGGGCCACCATCACATTACAGCTGCAGGAGCTTGTAAGAAATCCTATTCTATGTCCATATGCGTTAATATATGCCCGTTCATCCAGATGAGCATTTGTGAGATCAGGCACTGATATTGAATGAGAGCGGGTGGCTCAGCAATCTCCATTCTACTTCATCCCAAAAGGTGATCAATAGGGTCAAGGTCAGGGTTCTGTGTGGGCCAGTCAAGTTCTCCTACACCAAACTCATCCAATCTTGCTTTTTGCACTGGGGCACAGTCATGCTGAAACAGGGAAAGGGGCTTCCCAAACTGCTCCCACAAAGTTTGAAACAGAAAATAATTTTGAGGTGACTGATTAAACTGTCTACCAATGCGAGCAAAGGAAACTTTTGATATGATAAGATGAAATATATTAATGGGTTATATACTTAGCCTAGAATGTCCACTGTCAGCTACAAAGTAAAAGATGACAAGTGTGTGTGTTGCTATGCAAAAGTCTCAAGCCACCCCTCATTTCTTTATATTTTGTTCCCAAGGAGCCAGAGTTTCTTGTCATTATTTTAACGTTGCAGTACTTCAGGCTTTCTGAAAGGCTTTTTCACTCATTTTCAGCCTAGAGAAGCCATCATGGTGTACAGTGTGTTTGTAAAAATAATTTGAGGAAACTGAACGAGTGACAACCCACAGGCCTGAAAAAAACAAACAGCAAAAAAAAATCTACAATAAATGAATATTTGAAAGTCCTGTCCTGAAGAAATAGGAAAAAAATCCAGCAAAGACCTGACGCAGGACCTGAGCGATGCACCTGACCCAGTTGATTCATCTACTGTTTGTGGGGGGTGTTTAATGGAAGGGTGCCTGTCAAGAAGCCATTCTTAAGGAAGGGAAATAGGGATAAATGTTGAAGGATACCATATTACACAAAAAATTAACTGAAAATCAGTAGCAGCAGGTCTCATGGAGTGATGAATACAAATTTGAAAACATCGCCAATATGTATGGAGGAGCGGGGGACAACAGTGAGTTGTATACAGCCATCTGTAAACACAATGGAGGCTCTGTCATGGTTTGGGGCTGCATTTCAGCCAGTGGTGTTGGGATCTTATTAAATTGATGGAAATATGAACACATGAAAATACAGTCAGATTTTGATCCACCATGCAGTAACATCTGGAAAGTGTCTGATTGGCAACAGCTTCCTTTCTTAGCATGACAATGACCCCAAACGCATCTCCAATGCAACAAAAGCCTACCTGGATAGAAAAACACACAGTGGAATAATATCAGTCATGGATTGACCTTCCCAGAGCCCAGACCTCAACATTATTGAAGCAGCGTGGGATCATCTTCACAGAGAATGAAACAAAAGGGAATTAACATTAAAAGAAGAGTGTTGGAATGTCCTTCAAGAGTCCTGGAGAACTATTCCTGAAGGCTACTTAAAGACATGACAAGAAGTTCAGGCTGTGTTGAAGAATGTATGCCTTAGGTACCATATTTACATTTAATGTTTGCACATTTCAATACATTTATGCACCTATTTCCAATGAGGGCTGTCCCAAGAGTTACTCACAGTACTGTATCTGTATGTGTGGATGTGTGGCTTTTGAGGTTGAAACCCCTAGGATATATGTCCTACACAGTTTTTATGAACACACACTCCAGCGTGCACCATAAATACAACATTCCTTCCATGGACTCTCCCTTTATTAGAGGTGAGCAGTATTGCAGTACAAACTGCAGCCTCAAAAGTGGCCATGAAGTTGAATCATCATCACCTTTGTGAAAACATTTTAAACAGAAACTGAGCATGGTAAACCATCAGAAAATTCAGGATGGATGATGCACCCCCTACTTCACGGGGCCATGAGGTGGTCCCATGAGTGAGCTGTTTACCTCGCAGTTGTGACAACAAAAGATGAACTAAAATTTCCAGGCTTTCTTCACAAAGCTCTGAGCAGTGTTTTCAGTGCCTTCAGATGTAGCCCTCGTGGAACATGTTTCATCATCCTAAAAGCTTCTGACGCAACAAGCGCCCACCGTCAGAGCCTCTTCTGTTATTTTTCTCTCAATCTGAAGGAAGCCAGACTAATTGCTTTTGAAGTCCAAAAACCTGTCTTTGTCTAGCCGCAGCTAAGTATGCTGACCCCCAGCTTCAAATGAACTGGCTTCTTTTTGGCTCCGTAGAAAATTATTTTACCACAGAGAACCATTAAGGTAAAGAAAAGCAGCAACAAAAGGATTTGTTTTTTTTTTTTTTGTAATGCAAGAAAGTTCTTGTTAAATGAGAAGACGTTTGGAATCTTGTCAAATCGTGTCAGAACTGAGCATGTTAGTTTTGGACACTGTCCCACATTTTACCTCACTTGTTCATTAAAAGAGCTTATCTTGTCCTCCAGTATGCAGCGCTCTAATCAAGCAAGATGAGTGTGAAGTTTGAAGGGAAAATGTCCCTGTCACTCACAGGAGATGACAGCTCCTCTAGGGCAGGCAGACGCATTAAAATGATGGCCGTGTTCATTTGTATTTGCATATTCCCAAAATGCATCTTTTGTTTCTGTCTCAGGGTGTGCGTCAGGCCCGGGAGCTCGCAGAGCCTGGCTATATTTTTCACTCTGTGGCAGCAGCAGTTGCCCTTTAATGAATAATAGTGATATCTTTAATTGATTTCCAAGACAAATTAATAACATGCCATGTTAATTTGTGATTAGCTTCAGGGTGTAGTTTCAATAAATCTGATTCAAGAATGATTTCTTCATTGAGTTCCTATTACTTCCCCACTAGTTCTCATTTAATTCTGAAACTCCGGGGTAAAATTAAATCCAGACTGACAAATGCGTCAGTGCGCCTCATGTCCTTTTTAATGTGTGCATTCAATTTGAGTTCCACTCTTTTCCAATTTAACTTGCACTCTTTTTATTTTCTCAGGCACCCTCCTGGGCATTTGTACTTTGACCCTGATTTCCTGGAGGGCATACAACAGGATATGGAGCGGGAGGAGCTGGAATATGAGGTAAAACACTCTCACCAGTCTTACTTGCCCAGTCAGTGAAGATCTACTTTTGGACAGAAGTGCATTATTGCTCCATAAGCAGACCTGAGGTCGCCTCAGTGTCTCCAGTCCAATGGCTTTGTTGGCGACCCCAAGCCCTGATATATCATGGTTATTGATGGAGCAGTCTCTCTACATAGAGACACTGAAATGTATGCCAGACAGGAATCGAGTTGCTGGTTTGTTCCAGCAGATGCACAATGGTGACATCATTACTTATTAGTGACAGGGCCTAATAAGTCTTCCTGTGCTCCTACACAGTGGAGATGAGGCCCAGTGGATAATTAGATGGCACAAGATAATAGGGCTGCAGTGATGAATCTGATGACGCTAACAAAGGCAGGGTGAGGCCATGATCAACCCTCTGTCGTGCACCTTCATTGACCTCTGCCAACCCTGACTCTCCCTCCCATTAAACCTCAGGCACATGCCTGCTTGATATTAATAATGTCCACAAAAGTGACCTTAAAGAATGACTTTGTGCATCAAGGTTAAATCCACACAACAATAAATTAGAGATTATTTAAACTCTGACAGCTTGACTGCTAGAAGTGAACCAAAGTTTGTTATTAAAATATAAAAGACTTCAAGTTAAAAGAAAAGATTGAGGTCCGTGGGTGGGCATATGTGAAGGATCTGTCATTTTAATTTGTATGAACTTCAGCAGCTTGTGAATATGAGCGCTCAAATGGAAAATGTAACAAACTTGACAAGTGAATTTCTGAGTCTTCTAAGGGAATCAGACTTTTTACTCTAATGAAACTGAAATGCTCTGAAAGCTGTGATGGAGGTCATGATTCAGCATGAGGAACGCTACTGTGGCACAGACTGTGTGTGAAAGCTCAGCTGTATGCGGCCTTACAGACTAACACACTGGTATGTCATCACTGATCATGTGGCTGTGATATCAAGGGCAACTTTAATATTTGAGTGACATATTTAAACTTGTGGCCTCATCATAAAACACACCACAGACAACAACGGTAGCAAATGGCCACTCCGGAACCAAGGTGGTGCTTGTACCCCTGTGATTGTCCCGGTTTTTACCCGGTATCCGGGTGTTGTGGACGCCGGGACGGTGGAGTTCGTGTTCAAAAGTTGGAGGTCCGAGGACAACCAGACGCCGTCATAGCTCCATAGTTCCGTCCACAGACGGTGCTAACTGGCAATCCGGCGGCGTTGTTTTTCTTGACCTGCTGGGCAGCATCCGGGAAACCAAAGTTTTTGGGTTCCGGGGGGAGTATCGTGGTAGGGCTGATGCTGCGGCTGGGCGGTTTCTCGGGGCTCTGATCTCGGCTTGCTGTGTGGACCGGACCTTCAGTCCTCGACGTCGCCTGATGCCGGTGGCCGGGGAAGAGGACATCGCAGGCGGGGTTGTGTGCTGGGCCGGAGGTGGGCCCTGGCCAGCTGGCATTAATCCTTGTATGGGGCACTGGGTCCTGGGGGAACTCTATTTTGTTTCAAAGTGTTGTTGAAATGACAATAAAAGCAGTCCAATCCAATCCAATCCAATTATACAGTGGTGTGCAAAAGTCTTGAGCCACCACTCATTTCTTTATATTTTGCTTCAAAGGAGCCAAACTTTCTTGTCATGTTTAAAGTGGTCTTGAGCAATACTTCTGCAGGCTTTCTGAAGGTCTTTCAAAGTTTTTCTTTGGACATTGGCTGCTTTTCACTTATTTTTAGCCCAGTTCTTGTACCTGACCACTTTACATTGATCTGTGAGCTATATCTGACACTCCTGACACAGGACCTGAGAGATGCATCTGGACTTTCAGTTGATCCGTCTGCTGTTCACTGTAGTGTCGTCAGAAATGATCTAATTGGAAGAGTGGCTGTCAAGAAGACATTCTTAAGGAAGGGGGGAAAAAAACCAAGACTAAGTAATGCCAAATTACAGAAGAACTGCAGAGACAATCGTTTTTGGTTCAAATCCTCATCAATATGTACAGAAGAGGCTAGGAGAGAGGTACAACATTGATGGTCTACAGCCATCTGTAAAACACAGCGGAGGCTCTGTCATGGTTTGAGGCTTCATTTTGGCCAGTGGTGTTGGGGATCTTGTCAAAACTGATGGAAATATGAACACATGAAAGTACAATCAGGTTTTAAACTGCTATGCAGTAATATCTGGAAAGTGTTTGACTGGCAGCAGCTTCATTTTTCAGCATGACAATGATCCCAAACACACTGTTAGTGCCTCAAAAGCCTACCTGGATAGAAAAACACACAGTGGAACACTAGCAGTCATGGGTTGACCTCCCCAGAGCCCAGACCTCAACACCATTGAAGCAGTGTTAGGATAATTTTGACAGAGAACAGAACAAAAGACAACTGGCATCCAAAAAAGAGCTTTGGAATGTTCTTCAAGAAGCCTGGAGAACTACTAACTCTGGAGAACTACTGCTTGCGTAGTAGTAAGTCTTTGCACCTATTTCTAATTTTCCTAGCAAAATATAAAGAAATGAGGGAGGGCTTAAGACTTTTGCCATTATGAAAAAAGTGCTGTCAATAGCAGTTGTATCGAGTGAAAAAATATACAGGAACCAATTATACACATCCAACATACATATTCATCAATGAGGTGCCAGCAAAAATGGTCTGGGCTTACGGTCATTAGGTGTAAGGCCAATCCTGGTGCCTGGAAATGGGGAGTGCCCAATAGAAAAACTGGGTGGCACTTTGTATGGCACAGTTTTCCCATCGGATGTCACACACATCCCCCGAAATATGATTGGCCACCATGGTGCCCCACCGCCAATGCCATTGCACTATAGTACTCTTACAATACCCAGTACCAGTACATGAGAGTATGGTTTGAACTAGCAGGAAATGTCTCTTAGCACATGTACTCAAATACTTTACTGAAGTAGAAGTTTGGTGTACTTGTGTTTTGTTTATGCATTTCTGTTTTATGCTACTTGGTGCTACTGTATTTTGGATGCAAGTATCAAAATACTTTATTAATCCCCAGGGGAAAATTACTAAATATTGTACTTTGTACTCCATATTGTTTATTTTAAAGCTGTAGTTACTGATATTTTTTTGCATATAAATTGTATTATTATAGCTCAAACTACCCAGCGATAAAATCAGTCCACAGCAGCAACATTTAGGTCATGTTTACATCAGTGATTCCAAAATTATGATTTAGTAATTTAATGTATGTGATTCTGAAAAGGGTCATTCCATTTACTAAGTATGTTACTTTAAATATAGTTTGATTTTGTGCATTATTAGGCTACTTAAGCAGTATTATAACTTTTCCTTAAGTTAAAAGTCTCCGCTTTGCAAAACAGTTACCCAATTCATGATGTTTAAACTCTTGCAAAGGACAGAGGGCTGCACATGAACCTAAACCCCCATACCACCCCACCCATAGTATCCATTTTCTCATTTAATTCTTGTTTTGTTAAAGCATTTCCCAGAGTTTCTTCCTTGAAAATAGCCTTCATTTTTCATCTGAGAGTTTTTTAGAGGTCTAACCCTCTCAGAATCTGCCCTCAAAAACCAGCGTTCCTCATATCTTTATCTGTATCTGAGAGATTACAGGTGTTGACAAGTAAAAAAAAAAACGGTGCTCGACGCGTCTGCAGTCCACTGCATCATCTCTCATTCTGTCAGTGGGCTTTGTCAAGAGCCAGTGGCCTCTCTGCCTCCAGCTGAAAGATTCATTATGGTGATTGATGGATCACTGTTGCTCTGCGGTCCCATTTTGATCCCATTTAGCTCGTCCAGACACATGTATCCATAAATGCACAGCCATTTTCTGCTCTGTCACGAAAAATAATTCCAGGTGTATGGGACATTAATTTGTGCACGTGCCTTGCCAGGAGGTGGATTTGTACCGAGCCAACATCCAAGACAAGCTCGGCCTGACTATCTGTTACAGGACTGACGATGAGGATGAGGCTGGGATCTACATTAGTGAGGTATGTGTTGTCGGTGAACGGCAATTTTTTTTTTTGCCTGTCAGCAGTAATGATGCTCACTTTAACCCCCAAATGTAACACGTCCACTTTAGATTGATCCAAACAGCATCGCTGCAAAGGATGGCAGAATTCGAGAAGGCGACAAAATCATCCAGGTATGACTTCCATGTGCTCTTCTGATCCCAAATCATAATGCAGTATTATTATTATTGAAGGGTTTATTTAAAAACTGTGTTCAAACAAAGTCACTTTCTGTCTTAATGAAGATTAATGGTGTTGAGATCCAAAACCGTGAGGATGCTGTAGCTCTGCTGACCAGTGAGAGCAACCAAAATATCTCTCTGCTGGTGGCCAGGCCAGAGATCCAGGTAATGTAGGAAGTCATCATAAATATGGTTTCCTTCAAAGTGAGTTTTGTTTTCATACCTGCAAGCAGGATCTAGACTTTGAATAGCAGATGTTCCTTTCTTTTTTTTGGAGCCAAACTTTGCATCTAATGAGGCGTCTCTTCTCTCTGCTCCATCTCAGCTGGATGAGGGCTGGATGGATGATGACAGGAACGACTTCCTGGATGACCTCCACATGGATATGCTGGAGCAGCAGCACCATCAGGCCATGCAGTTCACTGCCAGCATGCTGCAGCAGGTACGCACACATGGGCTCAGCGTGAAGAGCGTCAACACGCGCAATCAATCTCCATTGCTGCATATGTTCATCTATAGATTATTTCAGCCAAGCCAGCTCTGGCGAGGTGAACAGATGCTCAACGGTTTCCAACAGTTTTTTTCCATTAACAGAAATTGCCTTTTATCAGGGAGAACCTCAGGCTCATCAGCAAAGCCTTTGTTATAACAGCAGTTTGAATTAAAAGTTTAATGACTAGTTGGAAATAAAACATATTTGATATTAGTAATTCATGTGTTGTATTGGAAATGTTTTTTGTTCTTAATGCACTAAGTAGACTTAGTGCCCATGGCCACTTCATTTGATACAATTTGGTAGCACCGAGTTAGACTCCCTTTTTAATTCAATTCATTTTAATTTTATTTATATAGCGCCAATTCACAACAAAAGCCACCTCAAGGTGCTTTACACTGTAAGGTAAATCTCCTACAGTGTTAGATCTGGTGACTGTGGAGGCCAAGAAACCAGTTTGAGGTGATTTGAGCTTTGCGACACGGTGTGTTCTCCTGCTGGAAGCAGCCAACAGAAGATGGTACACTGTAGTCATAAAGGGATGGACGTGGTCAGCAGCTGTACGCAGGTAGGCTGTGGTGTTTAAACGATGCTCAGTTGGTTCTTAGGGACCCAAAATGAGCCAAGAAAATATACTCCACACCATTACACCACCAGCAGCCTGAACCACCGATACAAGGCAGGATGGATCTATGCTTTCTTGCTGTTAACGCCAAATTCTGACCCTAATGCTGAATAAATGCTCCCTTGTATTTTCCACCAAGGGGTCGCCACAGCGGATTAATCCGCATTGATAATTTGGCAGAGTTTTTACACCGGATGCCCTTCCTGACACAACTCTTTATGGTGAGAGATGCTTGTGTCCCCACCTGGGATCAGACCAGGGACCTTTCACTTGTAAGGCAAATGCGCAAACCACTTCGCTAATGTAGCAGCAAAAATTGAGACTTGTCAGATCAGATGATGTTTTTACAGTCTTCTGTTGTCCAAATTTGGTGAGTTGTAGCCTCAGTTTCCTGTTCTTAGCTTTCAGGAGTGGCACCCTGTGTGGTCTTCTGCTGTTGTAGCCTGTCTGCTTCAAGGTCTAATGTGTTGCGCATTCATAGATGCTCTTCTGAACACCTTGGCTGTAACAAGTAGTTATTTGAGTTACTGTTGCCTTCCTGTCAGACCAAAGCAGTCTGGCTGTCCTCTGATCTCTGACCTCTGGCATCAGTAAGGCTCAGAGATTACGTTATCTTTTTCAGAGCATTGTCTGTAAACCTTAGAGATGGTTGTGCAGGGAAATCCCAGTAGATGAGCAGTTTCTGAAATACTCAGACCAGCCTGTCTGGCACCAACAACCACACTACATTTGAAGTTACTTAAATCACCTTTCTTCCCCATCCTGATACTTGGTTTGAACTTCAGCAGACCATGTCTAGATGCCTAAATGCATGGAGTTGCAAGCTGTGTGATTGGTCAGACATTTGCGTTAATGAGCACTTGAACAGGTATACCTAATGAAAGTGGCCGGTGAGAGTAAATGGATCAGCTTTGTTGACTGTATTATTTCACTCATACTTCCCTTTCTTCTTCCTGTTTTCTTTTCATTCTTTTTCTGTATTAATTTTATTTTTCAGAAGAAGCACGAGGAGGATGGGGGCACCACAGACACAGCCACACTTCTCTCCAACCATCACGAGAAGGACAGCGGCGTCGGTCGCACGGATGAAAGTACACGAAACGACGAGAGCTCAGAGCAGGAGAACCTCGGGGATGACCAGACCACGGCCTCCAACACGTTGGGCAGCTGCAGGAAGCTGACCTATAGTCAGGACACCCTCGGCAGCACCGACCTGCCATTCAGCAGCGAGTCGTTTATCTCAGTCGACTATGCCGACGCCGACTTTCTGGGCATCCCTGCTGATGAGTGTGAGCGCTTCAGAGAACTCCTGGAGCTGAAGTGCCAGATCAGCGGAGCCCCGAGCCTCTACGGCCAGGGTGTTGGAGCGATAGGTCAGGACCAGGAGGGTGTGGACAAGGAGCTGGAAATGCTCAACGAGGAGCTGCGCACCATTGAGCTGGAGTGCCTGAACATCGTCCGCGCCCACAAAATGCAGCAGCTGAGG
The DNA here is from genome assembly GCA_015106775.1 of Etroplus canarensis. Lineage (NCBI taxonomy): Eukaryota > Metazoa > Chordata > Actinopteri > Cichliformes > Cichlidae > Etroplus > Etroplus canarensis. Next base: position 21,191 of record VUQH01012082.1, read on the forward strand.
GAGCAGTGCCGTGAATCCTGGATGCTTCACAACAGCGGCTTCCGCAACTACAATACTAGCATAGATGCTCGCCGCCACGAGCTGTCAGACATCACAGAGCTGCCAGAGAAATCAGACAAGGACAGCTCCAGTGCCTACAACACTGGTGAGAGCTGCCGCAGCACCCCTCTGACTCTGGAACTGTCTCCAGATAACTCACTCCGTCGAGGAACAGAAAACCAAGGTCCAGCTGGGCCATCTGGCTCCAATAGCTCCAGCAGCAGGATGCTAAAGCCCCTCCTGTCCCCTGTCCAGGAAGCTTGTAGCCCGAGCCGGAGCAGAAGCTCATCCAAGGATCCTGATGGAGCCCTGCAGGCAGAGAACAAAGAAAGGAAGCTGGGAGAGTCCAGTAAGAGTGGGCGTAACTTTTCTCAGCCACACTCCCCTTACAAGCATGCTCACATCCCCGCCCACGCTCAGCACTACCAGAGTTACATGCAGCTGATCCAGCAGAAATCAGCTGTGGAGTACGCTCAGAGCCAGATGAGTCTGGTCAGCATGTGCCGGGATCCTGTCACCCCCAGTGACCTGGAGCCTAAAATGGAGTGGAAGGTGAAGATCCGCAGCGACGGCACACGTTACATCACAAAGCGGCCCGTTCGGGACAAGCTGCTGAGGGAGCGCGCCCTTCGGATTCACGAGGAGCGCAGCGGCATGACCACAGACGATGACGCCATAAGCGAGCTGAAGATGGGCCGCTACTGGAGCAAGGAAGAGAGGAAGCAGCACGCAGTGCGTGCCAAGGAGCAGAGGCAGCGCCGCGAGTTCATGAAGCAGAGCCGAGCCGATTGTCTGAAGGAGCAGGCCGGCCCGGAGGACAAAAAAGAGCCAAACATCATCGAACTCAGCCACAAAAAGATGATGAAAAAGAGGAATAAGAAAATATTTGACAACTGGATGACCATTCAGGAACTTCTCACCCACGGTACCAAGTCACCAGATGGCACAAGGGTGTACAACTCCCTCCTGTCTGTGACTACAGTCTAGGTCCTGTTGGGACTTCAGGTGCCAGGTCTGTACAAAGGATACTACCAGCTGGGGTACAGATTCCTGCCTCGTTCAATGTGGCAACACATGTAAATAGGAAGTAAAGAACGCCTTTTCTGGATGAACATTTCCCCCATTGCAGTGAAGAGAAGGCCCCTAAATGATGGTTGGACCTTGAATGAGTTGGATTCAGATACTGTCTGAGGAAGATTTCAATATTATCAATAACCTTTTCTACCTTTGTGCCTGCTCTTTTGGATATTTTTTGAAACACACACACACACACACACACACAATATTTGACTTTTTGGAAGGCTTTGAAAGTGTGTAAAGACAGTGTGCCATACATAAACAGCCAGCATTTACACTATTTACATTATTTTGTTCGTACTATGTATCTCTTTTCAGTATTTTACTGTTATGCATACTTAATGCTTTTACTGAAACAATGCTATTTTTCCTGGAAGGTAAAACACCCTTTACAAAAGGACTTTTGTAAATTTAAAAAAATGCAACTTTTGTATCAAATTCACTTTTTTTGCTTTGACTTCTCTCCAACGGTGCTGATCTCCCAAAGTTTAAAGCCACCAGCGATGTACCATCTGTTACATAATGTCAAGAACGTCCTAACGTGATGTCCCTATGTATGTGCGTATATTTAGAGAAATATGTTTCTCACCTTGTTGAAATTGAAATGTCTGTTTGTTCAAGCACACACTGTAGTCGCTTTCGTAGGTTTTCATGTATTGACCGGAATAACAGCTTAAATCTTTAGTTAACCACACAATTTGATGTCCTGTAAAATGAGAGAAATAATAAATTATTGTTTTATATATGATGAGCTTTGATACATTGTTGGAATTTGTCATTTATTAGAGTGTTGAGAAAATCTGTTTATTTTCTAAAGAAGAAGACGCCAAGTAGACTCAAAGGTTAAAGGTAAAGTTAAAACTGTGCCATACATTCATGTGGTTTGAATTTAGTCTCAAGTTATCGCACAAATAATTAATTTTTCTGAAATTCAGAGTATTTTTATATCCCCAAAAAGCGGGGATATGATGGAATCATCGGCGCCACCACAAATCCTTCGTGTCATCGTGATAGTGCAAGAGCTACTTGACAAAGGATTTTAAAATTTGGTAATGATGGACCTCAATAAACATCTAAAACTGATAAGTGGGCCCACACAGAATCTGCACTCACAGATTTTCCTGCAGACTTTAAAAAGGCGCATGTTGCAAGTCAAATGTTTGCCATTTCCGCCTCTCTGTTGCTGGTGTACGTTGCTGTGACTTTGATCATGCGAAAAGGCCGTACTGAAAACATCCTTAAATTTCTTCATGATGAAATTAGAAGCGTTAAATGGTTGAGTAAACTGATATTTAATCCAACCTGTTGTGATGTTGAGAAAATGTAGGTTGATGTATTGGTTTAAATAAATCAACATATTTGCTTAGAAAACAATGATTAGGATAATTTTTTAAATAACTGTTGATAATGTACCAAGTAAAAACCACGCAGATTTTACACCTGGATCACAGCAGAAAAGCAAAGCTTCCATTTGGGGAAAAAATGTGCAGATTCCATTTGGGCTTGCTGATTAGATTTTTAGCCATTTTGAAAATATGGATGTGCCACTAGGTGGCGATATCTGTATACAAGAAATGTACAGCCATTTATATTTCTATGCAAAGTGATCGTGAAGTCAAACAGTGTGATGGTGACACTCATGTCTTGTCTGCCGAAATTGTGGTCTGCTGGTACCACTGCTGAAATTGGTGAAAAATTCCAATTTTTAGCCTGACTATTTATCGGATCTTCACATACTTAAAACCAAATTGATTGCCTGACTGTGTGGGGGTTTTTTTTATGGTGACCCCATGCCACTACCACCGCAAATCCTTCACACAGTTCCATGAGATCTGGAACTGGTTAGATTTTCAGTCATTTTTAAAAGTACGGATTGGCCACCAGGTGGTGTTTTCTGTTAAATTTGTACGTTTTTAGCCATATCTCTGTGACTATTCATGCAGTCTGTACGAAACAAAAACCAAATTGCTCATGGGATCATACGCATTCATCTTGACACCATGTCATGTCTGCTGCCAGTGTCATCTGCTGTTGCAGCACCTGAAATCAGTAAAATAAATTCAGGAATATTATGGAATCAACTTCGCTGCTGCGTAAATCGCTTCTTGGTCATCCAGTTTGCATTAACAAAAGAAGGAGGAAAAACAAACTGACCGTGGCATCTTTTGACGGTGACATCATGTCAAGTGGGGTAGGGTCAGGTCAGAATTCATGAAGCTTTTGGGGATTTTCAGGGATATACCTTCAGTGGTCACATCGAGACCACAGGGAGCTAGCTGTCCAAAGAAATGAAGAAGTCAGCATCATAAACTTTCAAAAGAAATACATTTCTATACAGCAATGTGTGCGACTCCACTCACGAACCAGCAGCCTCACGGTTACAGGTACCCTTTAACAAATCTGTCATTTGGAATGGAGTAGTGCACACAGTTGTATAAAAACAGTTTTTTTTTTGTTTTCTCCTTGGAATAATCTTAATATTTTACAACAAGAATATTCAGCAGACATTCAGAGATGCCACAGTGAACGTTGTGCTCCCTGAAACATCATCCAGCATGACGGGTTTGGTGGTTGGTCTGTGATGGTCTGGGGAGGTGTATCCTTGGAGGGTTGCACAGACCCTACGTGTGACGGCCAACAGTACCCTGACTGCTGGTTGGTATGGGATGAAATCTCCAGACCCACTGTCAGACAGTTTGGTCAGAAACATGCACGAGTAGCCTGCTGGAGGTCATTTTGTAGGGTTCTGGCAGTGCTCCTCCTGTTCTTCCTTGCACAAAGGAGCAGATAGCGGTCCTGCTGCTGGGGTCATGCATTTCTGCAGCCCTGTCCTGCTTTCCTCATGTAATGCTACATGTCTTAGCATCTCTCCCACATTCTTGAAACTGTGCTCGGAGACACGGCAGACCTTTTCATGACTTCACAAGGTGATGTGCCATCCAGGAGGAGCTGGGCTACCTGTGCCACCTGAATAGTCTGCAGGTACCATCTTAGCAGCAACAAGGATGCAAGCAAAAAGCAAAACTAGAGACAAATCAGTCAAGAGGAGTAAAGGAAAGAGCAATAGTCTCTGGCTACCAAACGCAAAACCATTTTCATGTTGTTGCCTCTCCAGTGCACCTGTTGTCATTTTAATTTGCACCAAAACTGTGTATTTCTATTTGTATCCTGCTTACTCAGCCACGCAGTCTCAAATCACACATTTTTGATTTTTACATGTGGTATCAAAAGTCCCTCTTCCTCTCTTTTTGAATCTAGGATGAAGTCTTATTGGAATCACAGAAGCATCCATTCATCTGCCAGCGAGTAGTAATGATAGCAGAAGTCCTGAGGCTAGAAGTCTTTTGGCTGTGTCTGTGTTTCATGTTACAACTCGAGCGGGGCAACAGCATGACAGGCTGGCATTAACATAAAACAATCCAGTTAGTAGAGATCCCTGCCGTCCAGATCTGACGCCACTGAAAGTTGACAACAAAGGTTTACATGCTGACGGCCTTTTCCACACATCTCGCGGTGGCTTCCCTCCACTATCTTTCCCTCAGCCTAAGAAAAGTGGTCAGTCGGCTCATAGCTAACATCTAATAGGTTGTTTCATGTCATCAGTAATGCTGGCAGTAGGCTTCCTCATATGGCGAAATCCCCTTGCTGGGCTAATGGTTTATTTATCTGACTCCAGACTCCCACCATCTGTTACAGAGACCTTGTACCCTTAGTCCCATATGATCCTTCAATTAGCAGCTCAGTGCCTCATTACTGAGGACAAAGGCAGCTCAGACTCTCTGCTGATCCACTTGTATCATCTCACCTTAGTCATTCAGTGTATCTTTATTTTTTAATAAGCCAACAACAATAAGGGCAGGAGTAACATGCATTTAATGTGTTTATTCACACTCAAGTTCGTTTAACAATGTGCCACTCTGGGCTTTTGGATGTGTCTCACTATTAAATATGCATTTGTCTGGCATTGATTATACAAAGGCTGACAGTGAATATTATAGCCATTTAACCTCTGTACATACTTTGGCCCGAACCACAACTACAAATAAATGCTAACGTGCTGTGACTGAGCGTTAAAGAAAGAACAGCTACTGCCATGTGAGATATATTAACTTTACTAGGGTTCCTAAAAAGTGTGATATCTCAGCCCAAGCCATTCTGTGTGATGAGGATCTCATAAACACAGAGATCTGATGCATGTGGACTACATGATTTACGATGCATATTGAGTCCCGGGCTATGGCAATAATTTCTCCACTATTTTGTTCAAAGCTACGCTGTATGGACAAAAGTATTGGGCCATTGGAAAAGGAGGCTGGAGAGGTGTTACTATAGAAGGTCCCTTTATTACACAAGTAAGCCCTTGAGATGGCTTTCTGCCAGTGTCACAGAGCACAGAGGTTTATAACAGTTTCTTTCCAGTGTGTGTGTGTATGTGGAAACCCTCTGTGTGTCATTACATCCCATATCTCTTCATCCCGATATCCTTTTCCAGAATGACATAATGGCTGACTGTGTTTTTGCACTCTTAGGTCTAAGAACAGCTATCTTTTAGACGAAAAATTAATTCTCTAAACACTGTACTCTTTGATCCTTAGCTACAATGCTCAGAGATTATGAATTTAAGAATGAAAAATGGCATAAGAACTACACTGCAGCCTGGACCTGGATAAGCAGCAGAATAAATGGATGTGCATTAGGCTCCACAACCTGTTTTGCCAGAATCTTCCTTGCAGCTCTGTCAGGCTTATGGAAGCCTAACAAAAATTTGGACACCACAAACCAGAATGTCATACTAAGCTTACTTACCTGACTCAGGTGATGTGATGTAAAACATCTACTAACCATCCACTGTGTCTTTTAAAATAAAATACAAAGATGTCCCCCCCATTGTGGAGCCTCTTACAGAAGCTGTCAGTGGCTGCCTTGTTGACAGCATTTCTTTGAGGATTTTAATTCCTTTAGGAATGCCAAAGTGCTGTCTTCAATTTGAATTTATTAGTTGTGTTTGATAGTTCATGAATGTATCTCTTGTCTCCTTGTTTGAGTCTGCATCACTTATGGGGGATGATTATGATAATGAGAGCAGCCAGGGGTGCAAGCTCAGCCTCTTCCTCCATGTCTAGTAGAGTATAATTGATTACTCCTCCTTAAGCCTGACCGAGCCCAAGCTTTGTGATTTATGTCTGGGTACAAATCTCTGCGCACACTCTTTTAATAGGAGATAACAATATGGCATGCAAGGCAAACTAAAAGCTACAGCAATCAATTCTGGGATGCCCCGCCACCAGCATCACAAACTGCTGGGAGATTAGTTGTTCACATACCTGGTTTTGCTACCTCCATGTATTTTTATTATCTTTGGGATGAAAGCGTTCCTCTCCCCCATTTTGGTTTGACAGTCGTGTGTTTGGGTTGGAGAGAGGGGCTCATCAGTTTAAATGTCAGCGCCGAGAACAGGCCGACATTCCAGTGCTTTCATCCATTAACTGATAAGGAGGCGGCTCCTCTGCTTCCTGTGAGTGCTGCTGATCCTGATGCTGTTTCACCATGGAGACCACTTGCCCGATAAGGCCGCACATTACACCTTACCTTTCCAATATTTCGTCTCTATATTTACTTTGACACACGACGTGGAGCTCTCAGGAAAGCATTTCATACACATCCTGATTAAAAACATCAAACACGTCCTGCCTGATTTTTATTTCACGGCCTACATTAATATAACTAACTTTTTACACCCTTGCACGCCGTGACAATCCTCGGAGGCACCACGTCGCTCCAGCAAGTTCGACATGTGTTTGCACATCTCGGATTAAAGGCAACAAGCTGCTGGATAAACAGAAAGAAACGCTGAAGCACATGTTTGTGTCTCAACATCAGTGAAAAAGGGGAGCACTCAGATGTGGAGCCATGCCCCCAGAGACTTTAAATTTTCACAATAAAACTTGAAACTCCAAAATATTGCTGATGTGAAACCAGAGCTCAGCTTGAAAAAAACAGAAAACATTGCTTAATGTTAGTTTGTGTCTCGAGGCAATAAATTTCCCCATCTTTTGCATCATCTTCTTTGCTGCTTTTTTAATTTACTGAGTAGGCATCTGTTTTCAAAGCAGTCATTCTGACCTTGACTTGGATGACTGATCAGTGTTGTTAAATCCGTGGTATTAAGATTACCATGATAACCCTGATAGATACTAAGAACAGTGGATTTGTGGTTTCATATGGTTCCTCTTCTTCTTTTATTGTTAATATGTACTGCAACTGAGTGACCTATTTTAGCGCTAACTCAAATTTGGTTTTCAACCTGGTCCCGGAAGACAAAAATAAGTGTAAAAACAAGAGCATATGAGTGGATTATTTTTCCTTGTGAAAACTGTAAACAGAGCTTTTTCTGAGCGAGCGGGGGAATTGCACATTTCATTTCATGCAGCCTGAATAATGTCAAACTTTGCAGCAATTAAATACAAGCATCTAGGCAGTGCTTTTAAGAAGGAATACCTTCACTGCAGTTTTTGTGAGCCTCCCACAGGTACAGAAATATTCTGTACCTGGTATTCTGATTTTTACCAGCACATAGAAACCCAGATGAGTAATGGAAAGTAAATAAACTGCTGTGATTACATTTCCATATATCATCTTTTCATTCAATATACAGTTTGGTCCATTTTGGGACAATGAAACATTTTATTTTAATAATTTTGCCTCTGTATGCCGCCACAGTGGATTTAAAATCAAGCAGTTGATATGTGACTGAAAATCATGTGCAGTCAATGACTGAAGTCACCAAATGCTGTTTTTCCTTCCTTGAGATGCTCTGTCAGAACTTTACTGTAGCCACCTTCAGTTGCTGCTTGTTTGTAGGTCTCTGCCTTCAGTTTTTCCTTCAGTAACTAAAAAGCTGCTCTGCTCGGTTGAGATCAGCTGTCTGACTTGGCCTTGAGAAACTCTTGGGTTGCTTTTGCAGTATGCTTTAGGCCATAATCCATTTGTACTTTGAAGTGCTGTCCAATCAGTTTTGCAGCATTTAGCAGAACCTGAGCAGAGTCTAGCCCTGTGCACTTCAGAATTCATCTTGCTACCTCTATCCCCAGTCACATAATCAATAAACACTTGTGACTTGGTTCCACTGGCAGCCATACGTACCCAAGCCATAACATAGCCTCGTTCCTTTCCTTCTCCATACTTTTCTCTGGTGAAGGTTTATCTTGCTTTCATCTTTCCAAAGAATTTTTTTCTGCAGGCTCTTTTAAATGTACCTGTTGGCTGCTCCCTTATATTCTCCACCAAGGTCACCACAGCGGTTTATTCCGCATTAGTAATTTGGCAGTGGTTTTATGCCAGATGCCCTCCCTGATGCAACCCTCCATGATGAGAGGGGCTTATGTCCCCACTTGGAACCAAACCAGGGACCTTTCGCTTGTACAGTAAATGCGCAAATCACTAGGCTACATGTTTCTAGTTTAATCTGGCCTTCCTGTTTTTGAACATATGGCTTTATATTAACAAAGGCATCTCTGTTCTCACAATGATACACCTACCTGAGAGCGTCCCCAACTACCAAGACTTTTCCCAGAGCTAAATGTCAGCATGCTAGCATCTTATATTAGTGCCATACTAATATTTTGCAGATAGTGTGCATACACCAACCCGCGTGCAGCCCGATATCAATGCTCTGTTCTTTTTCTTAGTCTTTTTACATTTAATTTTGCTTTGGACTTCTATGCCTATCTTTTCTGACTTGTTTACAATTTCCCCCTGGGGATTAATAAAGTATTCTGATTGTGATTCTGATATAAAGTGCATCTATTAATGCCATTCCTAGCTCCATATTGGTTTAATATTTTTTATTCTTGGACTCAGCTACTATACCATTGCACAATTCACAGTCCAAAAAATTCCTTATTTATCTTAGTTCACCCACTGTCTGAAACTAGCTTCTGTATTTTAGCGCCCCTCCCTTTAAGCTAACTTTCTTTTGATTGGCTGCCCCTTGCAAACAGAAGATTTGAACAGCAGGTGAGTGTGTTTTCTGTGCTCACAGCCAGAGCTGTGTGTCAGAGAGACCATATTAAGGACATCCCCTCCGTGATAGTGCATTCACACCAAATGTGCAACAACATGTTGCCTGGTGTTACTCATGTGAATACATTCCATTGGACACCAATGAATTTTCACCCACAACAGCCAACTGGATAAGGAAAAGTACAGATGATAGCTGGAATCAAGTTAAATAAACATTTTCAGAACTGACCATGGAGTCCTATAATTTTACTTACTTTCCTTCAAGTCCTGTCCCTTCTTTTCCTGACTGAAACATCACTGAAAAGTGAAACTGAACAAATCAGCTCCAGCTGCCCTCAAACAGTATTAATAAGGCCTCCATTTTTGATTGTCTGTGGTATAAGGAGTGAATGCACAGTTTAATGGGAGAATCCCAGCTGATGGGTTCTCCTGACACAATATGAAGTGAATTTCTCACTGAAGTTGACGGAGGGTGTGGCCTAAGGAAATCAACACCCTATATCAGGTGTGCACATTTATTGGCGGCTTCTTTTCCTCAGGTAAAATGGGCCAAGATCTAACAGACACTGAAAAGTCAAAAACTCTAAAACATCTTCCAGAGGGATGCAGTGCTCTTGAAATTGCCAAGATATTAGGACATGACTACAGAACCATCAAACATTTTGTTGCAAACACCCGAAAGGGTTGCAAGGAATGTGTTGAGAGAAAAAGATGCAAATTAACCACCAAGGATTTGAGAAGAATCAAACATAAAGCTACCAGGAACCCATTATCATCCAGTGCTGTCATATTCCAGAACTGCAACCTACCTGGAGTGTCCAGAAGTACAAGGTGTTCAGCGCTCAGAGACATGGCCAAGGTAAGAGAGGCTGAAACCCAACCACCACTGAAATGCCAAGACTTAGCCAAGAAATATGTGAAGACAAATTTTTCCAAGGTTTTAGGGACTGATGAGATGAGAGTGACTCTTGATGGACCAGATGGACGGGCCCGTGGCTGAATCAGCAATGGGCATAGAGCTCCACTCTGACTCAGATGCCAGCAAGGCGGAGGTGGGGTACTGGTATGGGCTGGAATTATTAAAGATGAGTTTGTTGGTCCTTTTCAGGTTAAAGGTGGACTTCAACTCAACTCTTAAACCTACTGCCAATTTCTAGAAGACACTCTTTACACAGTGGTACAGGAAAAAGTCCACATCTTTCAAGAAGACCATGATTTTTATGCAGGACAATGCTCCATCTCATGCATCAAAGTCCTCCACTGTGTGGCTAGCCAATAAAGGCCTTGAAGATGAAAGAAT
>VUQH01012090.1:5880-25755 GCA_015106775.1 Etroplus canarensis
AATCTGACACGCTGTATCCAGAGGCACTGAGGCATCAGCCACGCAGTAAGGGTTTAAACGATAGTACGTTAAAGCAGCAGTGGATCAGGGAACGTCTGTGACCTCACTTTGCGACAAGGACTTCTTCAGATCGCTGTTCTCAGTTTACGAGGCACTTGTGTGATCACACGAGATAGATCCCTGTTCCGTCAGTAGTGCTTATCCAGCTTTTTGATATGTTCTCAAGTCAGACAGCTCTCTACGCTGCGTGCCACCTTTCAAATCCAGTGTGACTCCAACCTTCAAATGTCTGTAATTCCTGTCGATCTTATGCCGTTTGCTGACTGATACGTTATGCCCGGGCCATGCTGAAAACTTCATCTCTGCACATCAGTCTCAGAACCACTTGCTTTTGAAGGCCACAAGCCAAAATGTGTTGGTCCAGCAACAAAGTGGTTCCGTGTCCTGCAAGTGTTGCTGGAGCTTTAACTTCTTCCAACCTCGTCCTCTTCTCCATGGACCTTGAAAGTAGATGAAGTTGTGCCAGCAACCTCTACTCTCTTTTCATTTTCTGCCCTCATATTTACCAGTTATAGCAGCACCCTGCCTCTAGTCCAGGAAGTACCTTAATATGGATTTCCGTCTGAAGGTGGATGGGCTCAGCCTCGGATACAGGGTGAGGAACTTTGAAATCCAGAGGGATGCTTATTCCAACCCACTACTGTAGTCATTCATGGAGCCAGCTGGGGTGGTTTGGGCGTCCAATCAGGATGGAAAGAGAGTCTGGGGTAGACCCAGAGCTCGCCGGAGAGATTATATCTCATGTGCCCTTGGGATGGTTTGGGATCCCCCATAAGGAACTGGAAATGGTCGTGGGGAAAAGGATTCTTCAGATAAGCAGATAATAGATGGATGGACTTCGTCACCCTGACATTATCCCTTTGCCTACTGGTTCAGTGTTTGTTGATTTGACTTTTACCAGCTTGACTTTTTTTTAACTAGACATTGTTCTCTCAGCTGCTCCCTTTAGGGGTCACCACAACATATCATCTGCCTCCAGCTCACCCTGTCCCTTGCATCCTTCGCATGTCGACATAATTCTTAGCTTGTCTTTTAGTTCAGCCAAACGGTGAACAGGACTAAACCATACCCATGTCTCACTGAGAGAGGCCACGCGATGAGTAATGTATTTAATTGGCAAGTTGGCTAAAAATCTTCCTCATGCAGTCGTGAATGGGGAAATTACCGAGGCAATAACAATACCAGCAGTATGAGCCAAACTATCACTGACTAACATCAAACGGTGGGGCCTACCCACCAAATGAACAGAACTGACTGTACATGATCAGGCATTCCATTTCATCTTGGCAATATGAGCAATCTGAGCAACCTGAGCCATCCATTTCACTTCCATTTCAAACCATGCTATGTAGAGAAAACTGGCTCAATTAGGGGTATTTGGTGTAATAGCAAAAGTAGCATTCTTCCAAACCAACGTGACCACAAGCTGGGGAGCAATTCTGCATACGGAGGCAGAAAATGTACAAGCCACGTGAAGCTTGAGTAATAAAGACATCTCCCCTTACAATGCACCAACGATGAGGTCAAATGAACTCCATCGTCTCTGGGAATAGGAATATTGAAATTTCTCTGGATGTGTATAGCTAAGTTTTTACAAACCCAATTCCTAAAAGGTTGTGCAAAATATTAATACAAATGCAGTGCAATGACGTGCAAATCTCATAAACCAATATTTCATTCACACAAGAGCATAGAAAACATATCAAATCCTAAAAGTGGGACATTTTACTATTTCGTGAAAAATATTAGTTCATCTTGAATCTGATGGCAGCAACACATCTCAAAAAAGCTGGGACAGGTCCATGTTTTACCACTGTGTAGCGTCCCCTCTTCTTTGAGCAACGGTCTGTAAACATCTGGAAACTGAGGAGACCAGCTGCTGGACCTTTGGAAGAGGAATGTTGTCTCGTTTTTGTCTGATACAAGATTCCAGTTGCCAAACAGCCCTGGGTCTTCTTAGTCCTATTTTGCAATTCACGTGATGCTTTCAGTCAGTAAAAAGTCTGGACTGCAGGCAGGTCAGTCCAGAAACCTGGGTTCTTCTACTATGAAGCCATGCTGTTGCAGTAGCTGCAGTATGTGGTTTAGCATTGTCTTGCTGAAATATGCAAGGCCTTTCCTGAAAAAGACGTGGTCTGAGAGGACATTATGTTGCTCTAAAACCTGTATATTCTTTTGAGCACTGATGGTGTCTTTCAAGATGTACAAACTGCCAAAACCATAGGCACTAAAGCACCCCTGTACCTTCAGAGATGGAGGCTTTTGAACTGAGCGCTGATAACAAGCCAGATAGTCCCTTTCCTCTGTAGTCTAAAGGACACAGTGTCCATGATTTACAAGAAGAATTTCAAATTTTGAATTGTCTGACCACAGAACAGTTTTCCACTTTGCCATCTTAAATGAGTTTTGGCCCAGAGAAGACGGTGGCATTTCTGGATCATGTCCACATATGCCTTCTTCTTTGCGCCATAGAGCTTAAACTTGCATTTGTGGATGGCACGGCCAACTGTGTTCACAGACATTGACTTCTGGAAGTGTTGCTAATGATATCATGAACTGTAGATGATGAAATATTTAAAGTCATCGCAAATTTACATTGAGGAAACTTCCTTCAGCTGCTCCTTTTCTATTTTTCCCAAGGGGTCGCCACAGTGGATTAATCCGCACTGGTAATTTGGCAGGGATTTTACACCGGATTCCCTTCCTGACGCAACCCTCCTTGGTGACAGGGGTGTGTGTCACCACCTGGAATCGAACCAAGGACCTTCTGCTTGTAAGGTGAATGCGTAAACCACTACACTGTTCTGAAATTGCTCCATAATTTGTGGACGTTTCTTACAGACCTCTGCCAAACTTTACTTCTGAGAGACTCTGGCTCTCTAAGGTGCTCTTTTTATACCCAATCACATCACTGGCTTGTCACCAATAAACTTAACAAGTTGCAGCATGTTCCTCCAGCTGTATTTTGCTTACTTTTCCAGCCTTTTGTCGCCCTTTTGAGACATGTTGCCACCAAATTCAAGTTGACCTAGTAAAAGCATTTGATATGTTTTTATACTCCTTTCTGAATAAAATATTGGTTTATGAGATTTGCTAATCATTGCATTATTTTTTACAGCGTTCCAACCTTTTTGAAATTGGTTCTATTGACAACGCAGTCAAAGGAAAAAAGCTGGGACCTATTTTCTTACGATAAAATCACAATCCACAGAGAGATAATCACCGGGTATAAAACACATGAATGCACTGTGATGATGTCACACTTTTATTAGGATGTGAGTCTTTTCTTTCCACAGCCAAGAGGGAAAAGAAAGAAAAAAAAAAATCATGGCCCTCATATTCCAGTTGCTTCCACAGATGGCTAAACCACCCCTGTGTGTGGTGAGTGGGGGTCTCCTCCAGCCCAAACCGGAATGTACCAGAGCAATTTATCACTCCGAGGCCCGTGAGTCAAGAGGGAAAAGATGCATAATTCCCTTAGGAAAAAAAACAAAAAAAAAACAGTACAGTCATACTTTGGGAAGTCTACGTGAAGCATCTCAAAATGAACAGTTACAACCCTGCTTTTGTGCAACAGAGAAGTTCATCAACGCAGAAAGCAACACATCTGGTTTGTTCTGAACAGGAGAAAATAAAACTGAAACTTGAACCTAATTCATAGCTACGCCCCGCTAGTAAACCAAGGCTGCACACCACATAGCAGCCCATACAAGAGAGCACGGAGGTTATCACCTCAGCCTCCCTTGACTCCAGTGACAACAGTATCTGTTTGCCTACAAGTGTTCTTTGCAACATACCTGCTGCATGCCTGTGCAGACACTCCTTAATGTATACAGAAGCCTCTACAGATCTGAGTGAAGGAAAAGGGAACCTAACCTGAGGCAGGCAGTGTTACAAATAGCTGATAGGTGAGTAATGACAGCTCTTCGAAAAGTTATTTATTCAGCCATGTCAGATTGTAGTTGGAAGCGAGTGTTCAATAGTGCTGCTCAGCCCTGCCTGGAGTCTGTGTGTGTCTCTCTTTTGTCATCATTCTTTGCTTTTTTTAACTGCGAGGCACTGGTGATGTGTTGGTTTTCTTGCCAATGATTCATAGAGTACAGCTTCCTCATCTTGTACCGACTTGTAAAGCTTCTAAAAAGAGAGAAGCCTGATGCTTTGTTTTATTGCATATGCAGATGAAGTTTTAAATGCATCAGTCTTGTTTACTAAAATGACTAAAATTACTTTCATCATTTTTGTGATGAACGTAAGAATGGATGGTGTGCTCCAGAGTTTTCCTGGAGCTGAGTCGAAGTTGAGTCCTTTTTACCGTTTTTACCACTATGCCGCTGCCTCCCACCATGGAGGGTTGTGGAAGGGCATCCGGTGTAAAACCTCTGCCAAATTACCCATGCAGATCGAACCGCTGTGGTGGGTTGTCCATCTGTCGGTGTTGTTACACAAGCTGACTGGGCTGCTGGATCTTTCAAAATACTTGCGTGGATCACTAGGATTAGAACATTTTAGAGGCCATGATGTCAAAGGTCAAGGTAACAGGGAGTCACCAATGAAAATCTCTTTACCTACATAGGTGCAGAACGGGGCGGCTGGATCCTCACCAATATTTTTCAGGGTAATCACGATGGTAGGGAAAGTAAATGTCTTAGGTAAGGTAACATGCAACTTTAGTATACAATTCATTTCTATAGGAGTATGAAAGTAAACATTTGGTATGAGCACCTTTATTCTTCAACACAGCCGGAACGCACCTAGGCAAGCTTTTGTGTCATTTCTTTACGTAGTCTTCAGGAATAGTTCTCCAGGCTTCTTGAAGAACATTCCAAAGCTCTTCTTTGGATGCTGGCTGCCTTTTGTTCTGTCCTCTGTCAAGATGAGCCCACACTGCTGCAGTAATGTTGAGGTCTGGGCTCTGTGGAGGCCAATCTACGTTTGATACTGTTCCATTTTGTGTTTCCAGGTAGGCTTTTACTGCACTGGCAGTGTGTTTGGGATCATTCTCATGCTGAAAAATGACCACTGGCTGAAGTGTAGCCCCAAACCACCGTGTTTTATAAGTGGCTGTAAAAACTCTCTGACTCTCTTCTGACAATCTCCCTACATATTGATGAAAATTTGAAACCAAAATTTCAAATTTGGATTCATCACTCCGTAAGGCCTGTTGCCACTGATTTCAGTCCAGTTCCTGGCATACCTCAGGCTTTTCTTCTTGTTTTCCTTCCTTAAGAATGGCTTCTTGACAGCCACCCTTCCACTGAGATTATTTCTGATGAGAAATTTAAAAACAGCAGATGGATTAACTTAAGAGCCAGATGCACCTTTCAGATCCTGTGTCTCTCAGGTCTTTGCTGAATTTTTTCCTATGTATTTAGAGCATGACTTTCTGATATTGTTCATCTGCTGCAGATAGTTCTTTTAAGGCTTGACCCTTCTTCTTTTGTCCTCCGCTGATCCAGTTTTATCAATTTAAGGGCACCCTATGCTGTGCCACTGGACTGAAAATGAGTGGAAAAAACAGCCAATATCCAAAAAGATCTTTGAAAAGCCTCCAAAAAGTCTGGAGAGCTATTGCTCAAGACCACTTTTAAAAAATGCCAAGAAAGTCCAAATATAAAGAAATGAGAGGTGGCTAAAGACTTTTGGACAGTACTGTACCAGATGGTTCTTCCTAACTGACTATCACCACAACTAACTGTGTAAAGGCATAATGCTACAAATCATGCAATCATCTACTCACAAAAATCACTTTGAAAGCTCCTATTAACCATAAAAACTGAATATTAATGATAAATATAACAGTTTATCAGAGGGACAGATCAGGTTGGGAGGTTTGGAGACAAAGCCAGAGAGGAAAGGTTTGGACATATTGGACAAAGGATGTTGAGGATGGAGCTTCCAGGCAGGAGGAGAAGCGGAAGACCACAGAGAAGGTTCACGGATGTAGTGAAGGAGGACAGGCAGAGGGTTGGTGCGAGGGAAGAGGATGCAGGGATGGGGTGAGATGGAGGCAGATGATCCGCTGTGGCGACCCCCTAATGGGACCCCTAAGGACGGCCTCTTCATTTATACAAACATTTCTGGATTTACAGTGCCTGAACCCTTTTACACAAGGGGGTACACACTTTCACTGAAGATCAGAATCCATGTGCAAATATAAATTTACCCTGTTCTTTTTAATCCCACCATCCTGGCAGCAAGAGAGCCATGTGCAGCCAGCGATTGTTCAAACCCACAGAACTTTATTGTTCCCAAAGTTTCCAAGGCTGAAGTTTGGGAAAATATGTGTAAGAGACAAACAGATTAGATTTACAGAGGACAGTTTGATGTTTACACAATGGAAAAAATGTTCGCAGTGATTAAATGAAGGTGCAGAATGGTGTACAGAAATAAACGCAAAAGCCCTGTTTGAATTAAATAACCAAAACCTGAACGTTTCAAATTTGCATAATTTGGACAAATGAAATCAAGAGAAATATATAAAACAGCTCTCCGTTTTGCAGCTGACATAATAGTAAATACTAAGATTGGTTCAGTGTGGCTCCCATGTTAGCATATTAAAATCACTACTCAGGAATTAACACGTCCTTTGTGGTTTACATGAGCAGCAAGTGTCCGGCTCCTTCACTCTGCTCCTTCAGAGTGAGATACGCAGGCCTCATCATAGCTCAAAGCTTTCCTTTCACATGTCCACTCTGCCCTCAATCCAATAAGACGGCAATCCGAGAGCATCTGCCTTTTTTTGGGGTATTCTGGGAGCTCCCCCCAAATGTGTCGTGTTTCACCATTTCCTTTTATCCCTTCGCAGTCATAGTGGGCAAGACTTGCATCTTCGAACGCCGAAACAAGCTTTTTCCTGTGGTTTCTCCTTTCAAAACCAGCCTCCATACAACCTGCCAGAAGGAACACTAATTTATCTCAAAACAGATGCAGTCCATTTTATTTTTGCTGCACTTGGCGCTGCATTTGTTTAATCAGAAGGCAAGTCTTTCATCAGAAAGCCTTTTTCTATAAAACATGTACACATGACAGCACTGCTAGCACTTTTTTTAATTTAAAAAACTTCCTATATTATACATACTGACGTGAAAAACTAAAGACACCCTTCCTGCCTTAAAGAGGGCAAGTAGCAGGCAGGTACTACTAATTAAATGCACTTGATTAACTGATCAGCTAGCGTGACCACCTCTGTAAAAGCAGTTTTGGCAGTTTGCTGGCAAACTGAGGAGTCATGTCCGCGTTAACACAATGCCGCAATTCTTCAGTAAATCTCCCTCCCCCGCCCCCCCCAAGGTCAGATCGTGCAATGCGCAGAAAGTGCAAAAACCCAAGAGCTACATCTCAGCCTCTACAGGCCTCAGTTAGTGTGTTAAATATTAAAGTTCATGAGGGTACACAAAGTGGTGTGTTTGGGTTTCCAAGATAAAGCCTCTTCTCTCTAAAAAAAAAAAACGACACGGCAGCACAGCTCAAGATAGCAAAGTTGCATTTGAAGAAACCACAGGACTTCTAGAGCAATGTCCTCTGGGCAGGTGATGCCACACTGGAGATGTTTGACCATAATGTGTAGCACCATGCTTGGAGCAAACCAAACACAGCATAGCATACCAAACACAGGTGAAGGGTGGAGGGGTGATGATTTGGGCTTGTTTTGCAACCACAGGTCCTGGCCACCTTGCAGTGTTGACCGTGTCTTTTGGTCTGTCTTTTGACCAATCTGGCAGTGCTATAGCCTCAGTCTACATGAGGCCGTGAACTAGACGGTCCGGCACAGGTCTTCTGCCATTCCACATAGCTTAGTGGCGGTTGGTACCTCTGCAGCCATGTCTGCTCTCTTTGTACCACCAGCAAGGGACAGTCCTGGAGGACAAGGTGAACTGTCTGTTCCGCCCCACAGTCGCAGGAGCTTGATGCAGCAACCACAACAGCCCGTCCTCAGCCTGAAGATGGTAGCCTGCTCACTGCCTTGGAGCCGGTTGATGGGGTCAGTGACTGGGTCATAGTCGCCCATTGTCTTCTTTCACTCTGCTTTCTGCTTGTTTCTTTTAGCAGTGTCTTGGCTTCCTGGTAGATGGACGAGAATGGTTGCTGGGTCTTCTGCTCCCAGTTTTGGCCAGCTGGTCCGCCATCTCATTTCCCCACAGTGAGCAGGGATCCACTGCAGGACCAAGGTGCAACCTGCAGGAAAGGAGAACGGGTCTTCCTATAGCTTCTGCATCTGAGCTGCCTTGGAGTCGGTCAAAATGACAGCCTCGGTGGGTCTGCTGCTTGTGACGCACTCCACTGCTGTCTGGAGAGGGTTAGCCCGCCCCGTCCTGGCAGCATCGTCGGCCAACAGGACAATGATCCCGAGCGCAGCGGCGAATCTCCAACAGAATGGCTGAAACAGAAAAGAATCAGGACGTTGCAGTGGTTTAGTCAAAGTCCAGAACTCAACCTGACTGAAAGAAAACTGTGTGTGAACAAATGCCTGCAAACCTCAATGAACTGAAGCAAAACTGTAAAGAACAGTGGGCCAGAATTCCTCCAAGTCGCACAGAAAATAATTACTTCAAGTTATTGCTTTTAAAGGTGGTTTTTACAAGCTTTTGAATAATGAGGTGCCCTTAGGTTTTTACAGAACTGCATGGTGTCCTGTAAAAACTTCTGTTTTTACGTGACTGTATGTAAAAATGTGCATTTTAAATTTCAGCTCAAGATACCGCGCAGATCATTTGTGACCACTCAAGAAGAGGACTACGAGTGACGGCACATTCAACTGAACGTGGGGCATCCAGCAGACACGGATGCGTAGGACACATTTTTATCGCTCTTCATTTTCTCCTTGAGCGGTCCCTTTACGTGTCAGTAGAGATGAAACTCAGGTAATTTTTTTCAAACAACTTTGTTGTTTTAATATCAGGGTTTTAGCAGCGCAGAGCAGCACTAATACAGCGGTTCTCTTCTACAAATGCGTAAAAAGCATCTGCTTCACTGGGCGTTTGCTCATATACTGCATTTTAATTCATCCGCAGAGGCGGAGGGAAGCAAACAAATGTTTAGGGCTGACAAAAAGTCACAAATTAGGGTTACATAAAACGGGTCATAAAAATGGCATGAAGGGGCTGGCGTGGTTGTGTGTCGTGCCTATGCACAGCTTAGCAGACCGTCATATACATGTAGCTGCATACAAAATCAAAAATATGTGGAACAAATGGTGCGCGGGCTACTCTTTGTGTTGTCAAGAGCAGGTGAAACCAAGTGTTGAAGACAATGAGAACTGTTTGGAGGACTGCAGGTAAGCACATCTGCTTAGGACGTATACCCAGAAACTTACCAACACGAATGGGCACAAAAACAGTACCACAAATTCATCTTAGCTCGCCGTGATTCCTTGTGTGTTGGCTTCAGATCAGTCCCAGAGTTTTCACAGCTTTTGGATGCCCCTCATTTTGCCCCAGCTTTGAGCTGTGAGTCTACGATCGGAGCTTTGCCTGTTAGCAACGTGTGGATCCAGTTCCTGCAGCACCTACTCAGAACTTAACAGAAATGAACAGCTCTGATTCTAACTTCCAGCTGTTTAGCCTAGAGTCCAGTTCATTTTCTCCCCCAGCTGCACAGCATGAGCTCTGATCATTCAGAGTTCCAAAGCTCGTGAAGACGTGCTCACCGAACCTGCTCCAACTCGTGAACGGAGTGGAAAAAACTAGTTCTTGTTTTTGTCAGGTGTCGGAAGTACAAAGAAATATGAGCTCACAGAGAGAAAGGGATGTCACCATCTGCCCTCAAAAAATCAGCCTCATCCCACCCTTTGAACCTCTGGCCTACGGGCACATATATTACCATCTTTGCCCACCTATCATTGCTACAAGCCCACCCTAATATAGCAGGCCTTGAGGAACATCTAAGCATCTGAGGAACTGTCCTACAGATGTCCTGCAACTGCATGCAAACTCCCGTGTTTGTCTCAGCAAGCATTTGGAATATTTGAGTCGAAGCACAGCAGAGTTAGCAAGGAAAGACCAGCAAACTGCAGCTGCTCATTAGGAATTTCAGACAGCGGGTCCAAGTTTGACCTTACACCAGCTGCAAGAAAGTCCAGGAAGGTTTCTTTTCTTATCATTATTTTGGTTTCGTTGGAGTCTCTAATTTCAAAGACAATGAAAAAGTCAATATTGCACGGAAGGTAATTTGAGCTTCCACTTTGAAAAATGCCAGGAGGGAGGGATCAACCAAGAGTGAAGAAAGCAGCTCTTTCCTGGTCAGCAGTAACCTCAGTGCTCAGCTCTGTTTGCCACATTAGACTGGGAAGGCTCAGTCAGTTGTCCTTGTTCCCTGGAACCCACCCCATCTGGTGAAGGTTGAATCAGTTTGCCTCCTGTAAAGTGAAGTTGAACTGCTGAGTCACATTCCCCTCGGTGGGTGGTGAGAAAACGTGGGTAGAAACAGCAGTTCTACAGCATGTTCTGCTGGAGTGTGCTGGGGTTAGGGTAGGATGTGTGCTGCATGTGCAGGATGTATAAACTCCCTTTTAGGAGCAGCTGGCAACGGCTTACTTCCTGCATTTGACCCATGACCAGAATCATATGTCTTTCCTTCTATTACGCAGATTTTCCAGTCGCCCACCCTCAAACTGATCCGATTATCTCTCTAAATGGTTCTTTTTTTAAATTTTCAGCAGAGGCACTTTCTAAGGATGACACAATTGTTCTGAAACTTTATGCTTTCTATAGTTTAGAGGCCGCCAGACAGACTCGTAACTCAATACCTTGTTTAGCTTTGTTTAACCTGAGCAGATATGAGGCTGCAACACTATGCTCAGTGTCATTCGGAATGGGAGGGTAGTTTGACAATGTTTGTACAGTTCCTCTGTGGTAGCAGGCCATGTTTTCTTCTGTGTAGATGTGTCTGGGTTGGTGTTTACGCAGGAGTTGGGCCTTTATACTGCCATCCCAATAAAAGCTGTCAAAATCCAGCAGATGCTTTGATGTATGGCTCACATGTGGCAAAAAAAGTTGGACTCAGTGTTTGTCATCAATGCCCCCCTGTAATTTGGGTATACTCTGAGGTCAGCAAAGGGTAGTTGTTAAGCCTGGATTTACATAAGTAGATACTTTAAAAGGTACGATAAAGCGCCATATACATTTTTGTTTGTTAAAGGCCCCAAAATGAGAAAAGGCAGCTTTGATCTACTCATATTCAAAGCTTGGTGGTAAGCACTGCCCCCTAGTGTCCAAACTGTATGGGGACACACAGAATCAGGATGATGTGCAGAGTCCATGCAATAAGTTTGGTGTCAGTACATAGAAATTTAAGGTGACTTTAGTTCCTGATTTGCTGTTCTGAAAATGTAAAATCTCACTGAAACCATTTCAGAATCTATTTTATTAATCCCAGGGGGGATATTGGATGGATGGATGGACAGACAGGCTGAGGAACCATCAAAACTCTTACTAAAATCCAAGATGGCGGTTTAAATCAAAAAGGTTGACACTGACAAGCTTCTCTTCAGATTTCCACACACAAAAGGGGAAAAAGTTAACGATTTTTAGGCTAAATGCCTTTCGGCTTATCACAGATCCCCGTAGTGGTGAAATGTACACAAATTCTTTGCACTCCCTCAAAAGAGATACCAAGTGGTTTTAAAGCATCAAGACTCTATGCGCCGCATGAATACAAGTAATGGGTCACCTACAGCAGCTTGCTTGACATCCTAATATTGACTTGGGCCCCCCCTTTGCTGCTATAACAGCTTCCACTCTTCTGGGAAGGCTTTCTGCAAAATTTTGGAGTGTGTCTGTGGGACTGGCACTCATTCCGCAGAAGAGCATGTGTGAGGTCAGACACCGATGTTGGATGAGAGGGCCTGGTTCACAATCTCCGTTCTAGTTCATCCCAAAAGAGTTTGATGGAGTGGAGGTCAGGGCTCTGTGCAGGCCAGTCAAGTTCTTCCACACCAAGCTCAACCATGCCCTTATGGACCTTGCTTTGTGCACTGGGGCACAGTCATGCTGGAACAGAAAAGAGCCTTCCCCAAACTGTTCCCACAAAGTCTGAAGCATAGAATTGTCTGAAACAGTTGAGTAAGATGAAAAATTAAGATTCCCCTGCATTGGGATTAAGGGGCTTAGGCTAACCCCATAACATTATCCCTCCATCAGACTTTACATTTGGCACAGTGCAGTCAGACAAATAATGTTCCTCTGGCGTTCCCCAAACTCAGACTCATCCACCAGACTGCCAGACAGACGAGTGATTCGTCACGCCACAGAACACTTTACGCTACTCCATCCAGCACTTGGCATTGTCCTTGGTGAGGTAAGGCTTGCTTTGAGCTGCTCAGCTATGGAAACCCATGCCACTTAGCTCCTGGCACACAGTTTCTGTGCTGATGTTAACGCCAGAGGTGGATTGGAACTCCAGTTATTGAATCAGAGCAATGGCAACGTTTATGCACCGTGTGCCTCAGCAACCCAATTCCGCGAGTTACTGTAGTTCCTAAATGCTTCCACTTTATAACAATACTAACTTACAGTTGAATGCAGAAGGGCTAGAAAGGAAGAAACCTCACAAACTGACTCGTTGCAACACTGGCATCCTGTTACAGCGCCACGCACGGATTCACGAGCTCTTTAAAACGCCCCGTTCTTTCACAAATGCTTGTAAAGGCAGCCTGCATGGCTAGGTGCTTGATTTTACGTGTGGCTGAATGAAACGCCTGAACTCAATGATTCGGAGGTGTGGCCCAATACTTTTGTCCTACCATGTATGCCTTCGCTTCCTTTTTTCCTGTGTTTCCTCGCCGTGATTATCCGTGACGGACAAGCACTTTAGAAAAATAAAAATTCATTCAATAAAAAGGTTTCGTCTGAAGATCATCCGCGCCAAGAAGAAAAGAAGAGATTCGCAGTCTGATCTTTTCGTAAATGAGAGCGTTATGAGATCCAGTTTTCTCAGGCAAAATACTGGAGTTTCAAAAGGTCTTAGACAGGTTTCACTAATAACTACAGAAGACAGATTAACAGGGCAGACAGTTGTTTTGTCGTTAGCCTTTGTGCTTAGCGGGAGAGAGGCATCGCAGATGTTGTTTGCCTAGTGGGAAGTTCAATTAAATCCCTTCTGCCGTTCTGCTGGCTGTATTGTGTGAATCACCACAGCATTCTCTTAAATCTCAAGGGGGGGTCCGTGCTCTGCCTGTTGCGAGTTCTGTCACAGTGTTTCTTCTTCGCTTACAGTAGTTTTTCAAGTGTAAGATTTAGTGTTATTCCTGCCCATAAAAAACAACAGTTTTTCTAACTTAAGATGAGTGTGGAACTCGCTTTATTTAAATCATCGTTCTTACACCCATCAAAATTTATCTGGACTGTTCCTTTAAGAGGTTCATCTGTGGTGAACCAGGCTCCCAAGGGGCATGCTTTTTATTATCGTCTTTGTACTTCCAGTCCTGCCAGCTTTCTTTCAAAATGTCTGCTTTGGCTTTTCTGAATGCCAATTACCAGCACAGGCATGTAGTGACATCACTAATGATAATTTCCATCTTATGCAAGGAAGAGAACTCTTTGCTCTTAAAGGGGGCATGCGGCATAAATGTATGTATTGAATATCTGATGTATATGCAGGGAGATTACATCAGGCGGTTGGCTGAATCTCTGCAGTGGAGGCATAGCGTGCAACATGAACCACGGAATCGCTAACAGTTCAGCTTTTCTGCCAGATTAGCTGCTTACGGTATAAAGATGCAGCCGTCGCGCCGAGAAAAGCGGAGGAGCGAGCTGTGACTTGGTTATCCTGCAAAAAATCTGTATGCAAATGAATTAAGTCTCCATTAAACTCTTAATAAAGCTGGGAAGCATGAGAGGGAGCAACAAACTGACTTTATACGAGATTATAAACACTCTAGGAGCTGGTTGATTGCAGAACTATTAGAGGAGATATTTCTCATCAGATGTTTTACTAGTTACTTTGCTGATTAAGAATCCACGATTAAAAAGAGCTTAATTACTGTAAGCCCTAGCAGCACAAGCATTTCAACACATGGTAAGAAAAAAAACGGGACTTATAATTTTGGTGTATTATTTGAGCTGTGAAATTCCCCTTCGGGATTTTAGTGCATACAAAGTTCAACACAGTTTCGCAGCAGTTTGTGAAATACTGAGGACCTTTACAATTTTTTCATGTCCCTCAAAATTCATTTCCCAACATTTTTTCGTGTCCCTGAGTGCAACGTTTCATCAGTCTGCTCTCATATGTACTGATGTATGTACACAAAATGAATATTTTCCACTTTAAAAAGAAAAAAAGCAGCATATGGGCATTGGAGGGTTTGACTTGGAGAAGTTAGAGTGGAGGGGTTGGTGGAGTTGGATTGGATGGATAGGTTGGGTTGGAAGATTTGGATTTATTGGGTTTGGGTGGATTGGAGGGGTTGGGTTAGCTGGGTTGGAAGGGCTGGGTTAGTTGGGCTAGAAGCTTGGTATGGGTTGGGTTAGCTTGATTGGGTTGGAAGCTTTGGAGGGTTTTAAGCTTTGGAGGCACTGGGTTAGTTAGGCTGGAAGCTTGGTATGGGTTGGGTTAGCTTGAATGGGTTGGAAGCTCTGGAGGCGTTGGGTTAGTTAGGCTGGAAGCACTGGAGGGGTTGGGCTAGTGTTGAAGGGGTTGTGTTGGTTGGGTTAGTTAGGCCAGGAGCATTGGAGGGACTGGGTTAGTTGGGCTGGGAGCACTGGAGGGGTTGGATTAGCTTGGTTGGAAGCATTGCAGTGGTTGGGTTGCTTGATCAGGAAGTGTTGGGGGGGAAATTAGGTTAGCTTCAAAGCATTGGAGAGGTTGACTTAACTGGTTTGGAAGCGTTGGAGGGGTTGGGTTGCTGGGTTGCATTAGTTAGACTGAGAGCACTGGAGGGGTCGGTGGTAGATTAAATCATTTTGCCACTCATGCCAGAAAGCCAAGTCATACTTGTCACAGTTTTTCACACATCATTTTCATCATTTTTAAATAAGTTATTAAGTTGAAAAAACAACTTGTTTAAGGTTATACATTAAAACTATAAAACTACTGGATCAGACTCAGAAAAACGATCATGGTTTGGGTTAAAATACAACAGTTGTCATCTCATCTATTTTAAGGTTTTGTTTTCCTGGTTGATATGTTGATGCCACTCTGCTTTATCTGGATCAAATAAGCGATTCTGATACAAAATATGCTTCCTATTAAAACACACAAATCCGTGCTCCCTGACACGAGCAAAAAAAAACCCCTGAAAAGTCATGTCCATGAGCACAAAAACAGTTTGTTATGAGGCTGGGCTGATGCCACATATAGATAGGGGAGAATCAGGTTTCTTTAAATAAAGTTTAGTTACTGTCCCTGTTATTTCCCCCTTGCATTTAAAATGGTTTAATCTGCTCGTATATAGGCCGAACTCTCATTCATTCGGTTAGGTTTGTGTAGCAGTATGCTTGAGTAGATGTTCATTTCATTGACTGCTTTTCTTCTTGAAGTAGCTTGTGTTTATTGTAATGGGTTTTTTTTTTTTTTTTCAAATATATTTTTGTCTTTTTTGGTATATGTTTGGTGCTGGGCAGGTAGGTAGCAGTAACATGTGCATCTGGCTCATTAATATTAAAGACTTAAATAAGCAAAGCGAGAGCACATGAGGAATGAGCTGTCGCTGCAAGCCAAAAGAAGAAAGGTGTTTGAACAGAGTCGGATAGATGCCTGGTGGTCTTAAAGTGTCATTTCCCTTTGGAAGACCTGTAATCACTTGACAAACAGCCTTGCCCCCTAGGCTGTGAGATCTGAGCCTCAGGGTGGCGATGGAGCCAAATGAAACATCCTGTAAAAGCGGCCGAGGGAGTCATTCTGCGGTAACATTCGGAAGCCAACCTCAAAGCGAGAGATTGCATCGCCTGTGAGGTCACCTGTAAGGGTCTCCTTCTACTGTATGCGCATTCATCTTGAAAAGCCAGTCCACAGCAACACTTCACAGTTGTTAGATTCTGCCGTTTGTTGTGGCAAGCAGGGGTGGAAATAATCTTTATCGTCAAACTGAAAGGAACTCACAGCGGGAATTCTAACACATCTTTGCTGTAATGGGGAAAATAACTCTGATGCCTTCACCCACCCCCCACTCGCTCTTTAACAAACAGTGGAAATGGTTCCACTTGCTGCGCTGCCAGCTGTGAAACGTCTGTCTTGCAGGCTTAAACAGCTTTAATCTGCAAACATTAACAGTGTGTCCTGCCACTACTAAAACGTCTTTCATATAATCCATCTCCCCATCTTGATGCCGTACCATGTGACAACCATTTGCCATAAATTCATATCAGTAACAATAGCTTCATTCCTTCTTTTTTAAAGCTCCAAAGCTTTAAGACATTTATTAGTCACTGTACTGAGAGCCTGCCCGTCAAACAGAAGTACATCATGTGAAATGTTTTTATATTTAAAGTTAGGCCCCCCTCTGGTGGACTGTTCCCATATAGCATATTAACACATCTGTTGTGGCAGTTTTGAGCCAACCCAGACTTTATTGTAATTTTAAGGTGGTCTTGGGCAATAGTTTTCCAGGCTATTTGAAGGTATTTTTAGTATTTTTGCACCAACAAGGTGATTCCCAAAGAGCTATT
Source organism: Etroplus canarensis (assembly GCA_015106775.1). Taxonomy (NCBI): domain Eukaryota; kingdom Metazoa; phylum Chordata; class Actinopteri; order Cichliformes; family Cichlidae; genus Etroplus; species Etroplus canarensis. Next base: position 22,542 of record VUQH01012090.1, read on the forward strand.
ATCCAGAAATATACTTCAGCATGGTGTGCAGCGTGTCCTGAAAACCAATGAGGAACCTGACAAGTAAACAACCAAAGAAGACGTGATGGGCCTAGAAAAGCTATCTACAGCTGATGTAAGAAATAGGGGGAAAAAAATTCAGCAAAAACCTGACACAGGACCTGAGAGATGCATCTGAACCCTCAGCTGATCCATCTACTGTTTGCTGAAGCCTCAATAGAAATGGTCTCAGTGGAAGGGTGGCTGTCCAGAAGCCATTCTTAAAGGAGAGAAACAGGGAGAAAAGGCTGAGGTATGCTAATTTATATAAGAGCTGGACTTAAAATCAGTGGCAACTGGTTTTGCCTGGACCTCAACATTATTGCAGCAGTGTGGGATCATCATGATAGAGAACTGAAGGCAACCGCATCCAAAGGGGAGCTTTGGAATGTCCTTCAAGAAGCCTGGAGAACTAGCCCTGAAGACTGCTTAACGAAATGACAAGAAAGCTTGGCTAAGGCTAGGTCGATAATGCAGGCAAAAGTGGACCAAATCTGTCTTTTTTTATGACAGTCTGGACAGCACAGATCTAATTTTTTTCAAACCGGATGCAGGCAGCTTTCATATGTGGTCCTGAATCGAATACGTATCCGACGTTTTCAAAGCTACCTCAGTTTGAAAGGTCACGCACTTCATCTGACTTTCATTGAAGTGAGACAGACGTCATAATTCTGCGCCAGTGGAGACGAGATGTGGCGAGATCAAACGTCAACAACGGACAAAACAAGCATGGCAGACAGCATCGATGGAGCTAGTCGCTGGAAAGAAAGTGAAGGTTTACTCACATGCTAACATGTGTAGCATCCGTATTTAATTCCGTTAACACAGCGTGCAGAGCGTGACATCACGCTTTCTTCTGCGCGTGTGGTCACTTCAGGTCTGTAGACTGTTCGCACTGATGGCGGTCACATTTAAATTATAATGTGAACGACCACGTGAAAATAATCAGATCTTAGCAAAGAAAAATCAGAATTCAGCATGAAGACCTGCAGTGTGAATGTAGCCTAAACAGAGTTCAGGCTGTGTTAAAGCATAAAGGTGGTCATACCAATACATACCAAACTTTAACAAACTCATCAGAATTGTACAAACTCCTTTTTTGCCCTATGTACTGTATTTCCATTTACGTTTGCACATTTCGGTAAGTTGTTGTGTGTGACGCGGGTAACTGATGGTGTACAACAAGGTGGAACAGCAGGACAAAATGTTGTGAAAGACCGAGCCTCTCCATGCAATGTACCATTAACAGACAGAGGAAGTCAAGAAATCCTACCGGTTGGTAGAAAAGGCCGGTCTAAAGGACAGCACATAGACTCTGACCGTAGTATCACAAGAACAGGCCCTGAGCACCAGAACCATAGAGGCAGGAGTCTACCACAGCGACAGGATCCAAGTGGTGCCCCAGAGACAGTCCAGCACATCATGGCAAGATGTAAGATGCAAGCTGGGACAGTGTACGCTGAGAGGCACAACCAAGTGGCTGCGGTAGTGTATATGAACATCCGTGCCACATATGGATTAGAAGTCCCAAAGGCCCGATGGGAGACACATCCAAAGGTGATTGAGAACAACAGGGCTAAGGTCCCGTGGGACTTCAAGTTCCCTACAGACAAGCAGCTGCTGGCCAATCAACCAGACACAGTGGTGGTTGAAAAGGAACAGAAAGCTGCAGCTGTAACAGATGCAGCAATCCCAGCCGACAACAACATCAGGAAGAAGGAGCATGAGAAGATCGAGAAGCACCAGGGGCTGAAGGAACAACCGGAGTAGACGTGGAGGGCAAAGTCCAAAAGTGATCTCAGTGGTAGTAGGAGCATTAGGAGCTGGAACCTCCAAACAGGAAGAGTGAGTCCAGCAGAGTCCAGGCACAACATCAGAGGTCTCTGCCCTGCAGAGTGCAGTCCTGGGAACAGATAAGATACTGCAGAGAAACATCAAACTCCCAGGCCTGTGGTAGAGGACCCAAGCCTGAGGAACACACTGAGGGGGAAGAAACGGCAAGCATGTGCTGAAAATCCGCATGCATGTAGACATGCAGATACCTGACTGTAAGCAGCTTCTCTAGCCAGCTGTTACAACACAACAAAATACTTTTTTTTTTTTTTTTTTTACAGGAAAAGGAGAAAAAAAGATGACCACTACAAATCAGGAAAGCCTGTGATAAAAAATAAAGAGCATCTTAGATTGATTACCAAAGCCCAGGGGTCTTTTTTCAGTTTTTGACATCTAATCACAGGCCGGAAGTGTCCGGTGGGCTGGTGTTTGAGAACCCTGTCATAGACCTTTATGTGTTTAAATGATTAATAAACAGGCAATCAGTTGGCTGTTTTCCCCACATATGAAATAAAAATCTGTGTCTTATGACTGATATTCATTTCAAAACTAAATTCAACTATGTCTTTTTGCCTGACGAGCAGTTATAGCTACACTTGTATTCGCTTACATTTAATAATTGTTAAATCAATCTTTGGGGATTTTCTATATGAAGTAGCTGCGTCCTATTAAGTGCTGTGCACCTTGTAGTCCAGCAGAGGGAAACGTTATATTATTCTTTTGCCGGCACTGGAAGAGAACTCGCAGCAAGTGATATTAAAGGGGACCTATTGTGTTTATTTCCAGCTCCAGATTTTTATTATTGGACTATACAAATATGTAGGACTGCCTTCTTTCGTCTGCGCAATGTCGCCAAAATTGGAAACATCCTGCTTCAGAGTGACGCTGAAAAACCAGCTCATGGATTTATAACGTCTAGGCTCGATTATTGTAATTGATTATTATCTGGCTGTTCTAAAAGCTCCCTGAAAAAGGCTTCAGTTGATCCAAAATGCTGCAGTCCTGACAGGGACTAGAAGTCGAGATCGAATTTCCTCTATGCTGGCTTCTCTTCACTGGCTCCCTGTCAGCTCAAGAATTTAATTTAAAATAATTCTCCTCAAATGCAAAGTCTTGAACAATCAGGCCCCATCCTATCTTAAAGGCTGCACGTTTTCCCAGTAGAGCACTTCTCTGTCAGAGTGCAGGCCTCCGTGTGGTTCCTAAAGGTTTTAAAAGTAGAATGGGAGGCAGAGCCTTCAGCTATCAGGCCCCTCTCCTGTGGAACCAGCTCCCAGTTTGTATTCGGAAAGCAGACACCCTCTCTACTTTTAAGATTAGACTTAAAACTTTCCCTTTTGAT
>VUQH01012100.1:3448-17044 GCA_015106775.1 Etroplus canarensis
TTTTATTTTTTTTTATATATATGTATATATATATATATATATATATATATATATATATATATTCTGTTAATGTTCAAGCTATCATGCAGGTTTGCAACTGCTCATATCATGGGTGACACAAACACACTCACATGTACACTCAAGCACACAGTGTGCTAATCTCTTTAGCATCTCCATGGAGACTTTAGTGTGAAGGCTCTGTGGGGGTTAGCAGTGCCCTGTCCTCAAACCGCTGAGGCTGGGACTGTGGGCGAAAGCTAGGCACTGGGCCATGAAAGCACGCCACAATGTGTGTGTGTGCATATGTGCATTTGTGAGTGCCTGCCTGTGTGCCCTTTTGCATTTTCATGAAGTTAATCCCGGCTCGACCGAGCGAGTCCGGCTGTGCATAAATAATCACTTTAGGAGAAGTTCAAACAGCATCAGTATGCATGACCCTCCATCTCCCTGACACTAGCAACCAGGACAACAGGCCTCTGAGCCACCGTCATCCCCTGGAGCAAAACATGGTTGCTGGCTGCTATACTGATGGTGTTAGTCCTCGTGAGGATAAGAGAATGAGAATATAAATGAGAGCAGGAGAGTCCTGTTGTAGAAAAAAGAAGAAACTGGATGATGCACATCATGGCGTGATTGAGTTTAGTTATCCAAGTAACTTTGGGAATATAGAAAAGCTAAAAAAAAATTATCTAATATATAATATAATAGAAGAAAGAAAAAACTTGAGGCTTTTTCCCCATGGCCTGTGCTCTCACTATTGGCCAATGGTTCACTCCACTGATCTAAGCTGAACTCCCCAGCTTGGTCCCAATTGGCTCTCCATGGGTCAAATTAGCTCCAATACCAAGAGCTTAGTTGGGCTTGAAGAAACAGCTGGCTCTGTGTGGGGCCTTACAGATCCAAAATGGCCGACCAGTAACAACAGCAAAGCTCACACTGCCCGACCACATTCCTCTCCCACAGACTTAGCTCAGTCGTGCCCAAAGTGGGATATTTGAAACGTAAACACGGAGATGTTATTCTGTTCCTAAATGGGTGAAGCGGTTTCCCATGGCGGAGCTGTCTGGACGATTGATGGACAGATGGTTTGGATGTTTGAGTTTGTAGGTTTGTGAAAAAAAAAAAAGTAGGCTTCTGGAGGAACAAAAACAAAATGAAAGCAAGAACAACAAGTTTTTACAGTTACCACCAAGGAGAGATAAAATGTCAGTCCTTTCCTATTACAAACACCTCACACATGTTGATCGGTCCTGACTGAACCTATATCAACAACGACTGAAAGGACTGCTGTAGTCTGTATGCAGACAGTGGATGTACAGCGAGGTCCATAAGTTTTGGGACAATTACTTTTTTCTCTTTTTTTTTTTTGTAATTTTACCTCTGTATACACCATCACAGTGGATTTTAAATCAGTCAAAATGTGATTGAAGTACAGACTTTCAGTTTTAATTCAAGGGGTTTGACAAAAGAATTGCACTGTTTAGGAATTAAAGACATTTTTTATATCAAAATCAGAAAACTTTATTAATCTCAGGGAGAAATTGCATCGACGGCCTCCCATTTTCAGAGGCTCAGAAGTAAAGGGACAATTGACTGACAAGCAGCTTCATGGCCAGGTGAGGTCTGTTCCCTCGTTGCTCAACCGTCAATAAGTCTATAACACTTTTCTTATTCAAATGTTTTTACAAAATATTATCCCAAATATGGAATTATTAAAATATTTCTTGTCTTTATCTTATTTTATCTGGAGTTGATTCCAAGTTTTGAAATTACATTTGGTAGCTTTTCAGTGAAATTCTCACCATGAAGTCCAAAGCGATGAAAATACAAGTGAAGGAACCTGATATGAGGCTGAAAAAGTAAAATAAACTTATCGAGAGGTAGCAAAAAACTTTAGGAGAGGCCAAAACAACTATCTGGAACATTCTTAAAAAGTAGGAATGCACTGACCAAACCCACCACCACCAAAAAGCCTAAAAGACCACAGAGGACAGCTTAAGTGGCTGATCACAGAATTCTTCCCTTGGTTAAGAAAAACCACTTCACAACATCTAACTAAGTCACAAACACTCTTGAGGAGGTAGGTGTATCACTGTCAAAGTCTACAATCAAGAGCAGCCTTCATGAATGCAAATACAGAGGGTTTCCAAAAAGCTGCAAACCACTGGTTACGGACAAGCAAGGAAGGCCAGATTAGACTTTGCCAGAAAACTTCTATAACAGCCTATCTAAAATTTCTTTGAACAGATGAAACCAAAAACTCTTAGCACAGTGATGGGAAGAGAGAAGTATGGAGAAGGAAAGGAACAGCTCGTGATCTGAAGCATACCACATCATCTGTCAAAAACTGTGGAAGTGATGTTATGACATGGGCACGTATGAACTGCTAATGGAACCGGGTCAGTAGTATTTATTGTTTATGTGACTGCTGATAGAAGTTTGCAGGGCTATACTCTGCTCATATTCACCCAATTGCTGGATGGAGCTTTACTGTACAAATGGATAATGACCCAAACCATGCTACAAAAGCAATCCAAGAGTTTCTCAAGGCAAAGAAATGGGATTTTCTTCAAAGGCCAAGTCAGTCACCTGATTGCAATTTAACAGAGCAGCTTTTCAGTTACTGAAGACAAAACTGAAGGCAGAGAGACCCACAAACAAGCAGCAACTGAAGGCAGTTGCAGTAAGACCTGGCAGAGCATCTCAAGGTAGAAAACACAACATTTGGTGATGTCCATGGGGTCTAGACTTCAGGCAGTGCAAAAAAATTACTCCATATAGAAACAAACCTCATATTAGAATGAAGTTAGTTTGTTCCATTAATTTTGAGCCTCTGAAAATAGGGGACTATATGTAGTTCCTAAAATGTAAATAAAATTCTTTTGTTAAACCCCTTGAGTTAAAGCTGAAAATCTTCACTTAAATCACACTTTGACCATTTGATTTAAAACCCACCATGGAGGTGTACAGAGGGAAAATCACAAAGACGTACTGTTGTCACAAAATTTATGGATCTAACTGTGTGCATGCAGAGTTTTCCTCTAAAGCAGACATTATCATTTATTTATGAAAATAACATCTTCCACATGGATTCATATGAAAGTTCATGTTCCCCAGAGGATATACCTCAGTGAGCTCACACCATAATCATGCAAGTCTGTAATTTATCCAACTGCAGAATTAATGACAATAATGAAGTCTGGGTTGCAAATTATACAAAAAAATACTAACAATACTAAAAAATTCTTCTAAACATCTTAGCTAAAGTACTGTATATCCTACTGTGCTGTTCAGCAATTACCAAACTGGAGAAAATTACATTCTGAATATGCCTGCACGACATCAGAGCTGCCGGTTGTCCTCTTGTGGATGTTTTTAAAATGCACTGATTGTCATTGTTCATTTTAACAAACCATTGCAATTCTCTGCTTTCAAAATGACCTAATATTTGGGCATCCTGTTGCACTCCAAAAATATTCCCACTCCTGTTACTTTTAATCTCATTTGCAGGGTTTAGAAAAGTACATCAGCACACATTTATCCCCCTGTAATTATTTTTTTTTTAAATATTTTTGGAAGCAAAGCTACCTTTACATAGCCAAACACTGCTCTGCTTATTCCAACAGTGACAGCATGTGAGCTGTAACAATGTCCATGTGTCTCTCCATGTGTTGCGAGGCTTATGTTTACATGGCAGAAGCTGCCATTCACGCTGTACAGTGTTTTCCAATGAAAACTTTCTGACACTTTCTGGTAATCTTTATGGGGTCTCATGTGAGATAGCTCTCTCAAACTGCCAGCAAAGTTGGACAAAAGAATCTTTCTTCATCAATGCTTGACTGGCTGAAATCAGCGAAAGGAAAGTCAGAAACCGGCGGTGAAGGATTTGCACTGGTGCGCAGAGAGATGACATCGAAAGAGAAAAACGGATAAAGAGGAAGGAGATGCAGGAAAGAGAGACGGAGAGGTGGAAGGAGTCAAGAAACATGTGCTGCTGTCAGTCTGTCGTTTAATCCTCCTGGATTTTTTCTGCCTCCCTTTCCCACGTTCTCAGTGTTAATTGATAAACACAGAGAGGGAAGGGGACCCCGTGACTAATCATTCTGGCTGCTGCTGTTATGCTGCTGCTGCTGCTGCTAGTGGTGTGTGTGTGTTTGTGTGTATGTGTGTGCGTGCGTGTGTGTGCATGTGTTTACAGGTCACTGAAGTCTGCAGGCCCCACTGGACTGGCACTACCAAGAAACTGGCAGCATCACCAGTCAGCTGCTGTTCCATGCCAGAATGCTGTTGTCTGATTTTCCTTCAGAAGAGAACCACTTGAGCTAAAATACAGTTTGTTCCATGACTCAGTGAATATGCTGTAACTATAACTGAGATCAAACAAGTTCATGGATCAAATGGGTATAACTATTCTCTTGTATGCTGTTATGATTCTTGCGTCTTTTCTTTGGGAGCATACAAGCTGGTTTTACAGCGCTTAGGTTTAAAAACAAGAAAACTGGATCACATTATTCACATTTCTCAAAAACAGACTTCTTTTGCAGAAAATCATCGGTTGCGTGCTTTGTTTTTGGTTTTTAGTTTTTGTGTTTGTTTCACTATAGTGCTGTGACTCAGGCTTGTTTAAAATGAATTTTTCACAGTTGTTCCCAAATATCCCGTGGCCCATTGTCCATTATTTCCCACAGAGCCCACAAAGTCTCTTAAAGATATTGACAGGATATCGAAGTTGCTCTTTCCATCATGGATATAAGACAAAAGTATTCAGCCACACCTGTTAATCCTGTTAATTATTGAATTCAGCTGTTTCATTCAGTCCCATTACCACGTCTATAAAATCAAGCAGCTAGTCATGCAGTCTGCCTTCACAAACATTTGTGAAAGAACGGGTTGTTCTAAAGAGTGTGGTACTGTAGTAGGGAAGCCAGTGTCGGCACAGGTCATTTAGTGAAATTTCTTCCCTCCGAAATATTCCACCATCAACTGTAAGTGGTGTTATTGCAGAGTGGAAGCTTTTACGAACCACAGCAACTCAGCCACGAAGTGGCAGACCACGTGAAAGTACAAAGTGGAGTCACTGAGTTCTGATGCGCATAAAAGTGCATAAAAGTCTGCTGACCCAGTAACTGCCGAGTTCCAAACCTCCTCTAGCATCAACATCAGCACAAAAAACTATGTACTGGGAGCTTCATGGCATGGGTTTCTGTGGCTAAGATGCTGCATCCTAGCCTTAAATCAGCGAGCACAATGGAAAGCATTGGATGTAGTGGCATAATGTATGCTGCCACTGGACTCGGAAGCGGTGAAAACATGTTCTGTGAATTGCCGAATCACGCTTGTCTACCTGGCAGTGTGATAGATGAGTCTGTATTTGGTGAATGTCAGGAGAATGTTACCTGTCTGACTGCATTACACCAACTGTAAAGTTTGGTGAAGGAGGGATACTGCTGTGGGGTTGTTTTTCTGCAGATGGCCTGGTCCTCTAAGTTCCAGGGAAAACGACGGGAAAATCTTAATGCTTCAGCTTACCAAGACATTAGGACAATTTTATGCTTCCAATTTTGTGGAACAGCTTTGGTGAAATACTTTTTCTTTTTCAACATGACTTTTCCCCCAGTGCATCAAGCAAAATCCATAATAGCAGGTTTGGATGAGTTTGTTGTAAGAGAACTTGACTGGCCCATGCATAGACCTTAACCCTGTCCAACACCTTTGGGATGAACTGGAGCCAGACCCTCTTGTCCAACATCATTGTCTGACCTTATGGATGAGTGAGCAAAAATTCCCATAGGCACTCTCTAAAATTTTGTAGAAAGTCTTCCCAGAAGAGTGGAAGCTGTTATAGCAGCAAAAGGGTGACCAACTCCAGAAGGGGTTATCATAAAAGCTCACGTAGGAGGCCTAATACTTCTGTTCATATAGTGTCTTATTTGTATAGGTTTCAGATTTGTGAAACTTTCTCTGTCTAGAAAAGTGGGCTTTCTTTTCAAATCTTTATCCCAACCTGGAAGCTACAAACTTTTTTGCTTGAAACCACAGGTAAAGATGAAATTTATGAGTTTGGCATCTAACTCTAGACTGCATATAAAAGATAGACACATTCACCACGATGTCACCCATTGGTTTCTGGGTTCCACAAGTTAAAGCCTCAAATCTCCTCAAAGATAAAAAGCTCTGACTATAAATGCTCAACCAACTTGCTAGTTAACATAATAAATCTTTGAATTTAATACATACTAAGTTAGAAACTTGGTGACTGTGGTTTTATCGAGGTAGTCACTGCTGCTGGATGAGAAATAAGTGCAAAACAGGCAAATTATTTATGTCAACCGAAACTGTCTCTTTGCTGTAGCTGTCTTGCTAACAGACAGATGTGACAGCACCAAGAGAATATATAATTGTGTTTCCCCAAACATTTCCTCAAATGACCACCAAAACAATTTCCCGCATTTGCCATAAAAGCTGAAAAGATGAATAAGGAATAACCCTATTCTGTGGTATCCAATGTCTGCAAAGCTTGTGGCTCTGCAAGGAACCGGCCAATCGTATGTTGCCATCTCAAACACGCCCCTCTCTCTGTCCTCTCACACAAACACATATGCATGGACAGACTCTTAAGATACTTAGTCATACTCAAAGAACTCACACCCACATGTACTACTCCCACTCACACCCACAGGCACCAGCCACTGCACTGACTCACTCACTACCTTCACTGCTGACTCATTATCAGGAAATTAAGTTGGATCAGACTGTACAACAGTTTATTCTGTGGGTTTAGCAGTGAAACTTGAAAAAAAAAAACCCTGAATGTTGTTTTTTCCCTATTTGCATCTCGAGTGGTTGGCCTCCTCTTGTATCCTCCAACAATAAAAAACCTCTGACCACTGAGAACAAAAGGAAACCCTCAAATGAGAAGGAATTCAAGACTCTATTATGCTTATTTAAATTGTTCTATGTTGCCATGTGGACGGATAATTGATGTATTTTGTCTTGATGTTACAAAATGTGGTGAGTAGTTGTGTAACGAGACCAACACAGAAAATGCTCCATTAAGATTAGTTCAGCACAGATGTTTGGACCGACATAAAGCCTTGACTGGATCAGCTCGGGGAAAAAAGAAGTGATGGACTGTTACAAACAAACAATTGGACTGCAGCAAAGCAAATGCAAAAGTAGCTGAAACAAACAACATGAAGACAACGAAATAAAAAAATCAACTGAAGACAAAGATGGGCAGACTGGTAGTAACTTAAAAGGGATGTTGGGTAATCAGTAACAGATAAACAGAGTACTGTGCTGACTGACTCATGGTGATCCAACTATGACATCAAACCGCAGCTAGATCTGAACTGTAATCACGTTAATGACTCATGTAGAACTCACATCGAAAGCTAAACTGTATTCCTCATATGCCTCAAACTGCCTCTAGGTCTCTGTGTCCACAAATTTATTGGGCACCATGCAACAGATGCTTTCATAAGAACATGAAAGTAAAACTCGAGAAACGGTTATACATTTCCTAACTGGTGCTTTCCCCATTTGAGTCTTTTCTTTTCAGTTGATATTCTGCCTAACCATGGTGGGGTCAGGTGATCTAAAATCTGGCCATTATGCTCTTGGGGTTGGAGTTTTAAGAATTTATCTATGAGGTTACTGCAGAAAATGAAAGTGAATAGAATTTTATTTGCGGTGATAAACAGAAAAGTGGTAGAACTCCTGTCCCCATTAGTATGAATCATACACAGATTATCAGGTCAATCCAAGTGTTATGGACAGCACATTATCCAGGGAATGATGTTGACAGCTATAGACACTTTCAGACTGCAGGTTGGACTGGGGTGACAACCTCAACACTAACCCTAAGTCTAACACAATTTTGGAGAAAGGAAAAGCTGATTTTTTGAGAAAAAAATTAAAATAGTTTTTAATGATGAGAATGATTATTTTCTTTATTCCCTAATTGCAAAGACTTAGGAAGTAAGTTAATGAAAATAAAATTCACATATTCTGATTAGCTGAGGGTAGATTTAGGTTTGGGAAACTATCTTGTTGGCTGTCCCCATTCTGGTCTGCTAACCCAAATGGTTTGGAATAGAAAGCCAAAGGCAATGCAAAGGCCAGCACATTTCACCTCATGGGTTCCTTTGCACATGTGCAACTCACCCAAAAGGTAAATACCTAAATGTACAAAGACTAAACTAACTTAGTTAATCTAAGCACTTCATTATTTGGCATAAGCTGACCTTCATGCCATCCAGGTTAAACTTTTGACAGTTTCTGTTTTGGGGTGGGTTAATGAGTTTCCACACAGTGTTAGGATCCTTTGGTTAGGCTTGGAAGAAATCACTGGGTTAGCTTCCCATGTTGTCAGGAACTGGAAATGTTGTACGCTTGGTTATGGCAGATAACAAAGTCCCCAAGAAATCTTGAGACAGCCGCATCTATCAATACTACATACACACACTGTGTTTTATCCATACCCATTAGTCGTCACTGCCTCATGGTAGGTCAACCAGCACCCACGGTGCAGAGAAGAAGTCAATCTCCCACGACTGGGTGTAACCATCTAATGGTCTGTGGTTATAGTTAGCAGTTGAGGTCCTCTGGTTAGGTGCTGAATCCCTTGGTTAGGGTTAGTATAAGAAATCACTGAGACATCTTAGACCTCAGCGGGGTTAACCAGTCCCAACCCTAACACTAAATGTGCTGCCACTGATGTCAGTGACTTTAAAGACTTTTCCAAAGAAGTTATTTTTGCATGCCTCCGAACCATAACCACTAATAAGTTAAGCCTATAAGAACTAGAGGATACACAACCCAATGCTGACTTGTCAACAACAAAAAAAAAAAACACTTGAATTTTCTCTTAAAATGTTACCATACACAGCTAAGTCAAAGTAGATCGTTAACCCTCTTAGGTCTAAGTCATCATCAGTTATGACCCTAACCTCAACTTTAATCCTAGCCAATCATATATGTGAGTTTTATTTTCATTTCTCCCAAGTCATTGCAATCAGAGAACAAAGAATATAATCATACTGACTCACATAAAAAAAATCAGATTTTTTCCAAAGAAGTCTGTTTTGCCTTTCTCCAAACGATAGGGCTAGTGTTATCATCTATAATGACTTAGACCACAGATGGGTAAGAAACTGAAACTGGCTGTGTCACTGAAGAGCTATCCTGAAAACTATAGTCAGTGCTATGCCAATCACCAGGTGGCTATTATGTCAGTGTTAAAATTCCTATTGGAGTGTGAATGAAAACAAAAAATAAAAACCCTTAGAAATGGATTACCCAGTGGGCAGATAGCCTAAGGTAGTCCCTAGAACTCTTTGGTCCAAAAGCACCTAGATTAGCTATTGATCGCACTGTCAGTTGGCTTTTCAGTCCGCCACCTAACACTATCTGAATAGCTATTGGATGGATTTCTGAAGAATACCTACTGACTTTGGTGTTCCTCTCAGTAGCTACTTTATCCAGTACTAGAATAAAATAAGAATCAAATCAAAACTATCAGTATCAGCTGTGCTTAGTGATGATTTGCAAATGCTAACATACAAACCTTTAAAAGTGAGCATGGTTAAACACTATGTTATATTTCACATGGGTTTCTACGGCAAGCCTAGGAAGTTTTCACCCATGGAAAGGGATGCACAATTATTACCATGTTGAGCTACAACAAAACTGGTGACACATGGTGGAGACAGTCTACTGTTGAGCGCTTTTAAGGGATAGAACATCTATTTTTATGGCAGAATGCTACTGATTTCTCATTTTAGTGTTAGTGAACGGGTGCTGTCCTCGTAGTGTAGCAATTTACACATTCACTTTACAAGGGAAAGGTCCCTGGTTCGATTCCAGGTGAGGACAGAAGCCCCTCTCATCATGGAAGGTTGCGTCCGGAAGGGTATCGAGTGTAAAAACCTCTGCCAAATTATCAATGCGGATTAATCCACTGTGGCAACCCCATGAGGAGAATACAAGGGAGCAGCCGAAGGTACATTAGTGTTGGTGACCAGGTGTAAAATGATTGCCAGAGTGCATTTGCAAATGATATGATTCAATTGATATGATGTCTATAATGAAATTTTCTTCCAGTTATCAGATTTTGTACATTCATAAAGTCACAAACATCATCGGTGCTTGCATGCTACAGTGTTAGCACTTAGCAGAAAGCTGGGCATAGTGGTGCTAGTCTGGATGGTTGTAGACTCTAAATGTAACTTGCCAATGCAGTATACACCACATATCAAAACTTTGCAATTATTTTTTAGGTATTCCAGCATGTAGCTTGTCTTTGTTGCAGTAACATATAAAATGGATTTCTGGTATGCCTTTGACTGCTTCCGTTCTTTGAGTGATATGGATACTAATACTGAGGCTGAGACAGAAACAGACAAACAGGCAGTTAGAGGACTGGTTCAGTGCTGCTTCAGAGCTAATTGGGGCAATCATAATAAAAGGCCAGTAAATCCCCACCATTACTCCATTGAGGACAGGAAACAGAGACTGGCTTTTATCGCTGCTTCTCCCCACTCTCAGCCCATACCTGCGGCTATGCACCCACACAAACATACGCACAGTTATTTACACCCAGATTTCCTTTCCTGACTGTTTGGGTTGTATTAGCTCATGCTATTTTTAGGTCGTCTTCATTACTGCATAGTAAACAGAGCCTTTGCTCGTAACTAAGAGGGAAATAAAGATTTCTTCTGCTGGGCAGGATGGGGAGTGCCAGGGAACTGTTGCCCCCAGTAATCAGTCTCTCCCTGGGGGTTGGACTGGGCTCCCTTTGGGGATCTCTGGCTGCAGCCTGGATGCCAATTCAGTGGAAAACACAGATCTCTCCACATGCTGCTTGAAGGTTGCTCTGCTTTAAGTCATCTCTTTCTTGACTTTCTTTGTCTTTCCTCAGTTTGCCTTGTCATTCCTATACTTAAAGGGGGAATTCCCCTATTCTGTGGTCACGTTAGCTGGCTCTGAATGGGATGGGAGAACAGGGTGGAGGGTGTGTGAGTGTGTTTGTTAGTGAGTGGGGGGTGCAGTAGTGGCAGAGTGAAAGACTCTTTTGTAGGGCTCTCGCTGTTTGACAGTGGGGCTATCCTCCCAGGACTCATCTTCAGTTCTGCCACACCCACCAAGCCTTTCATATGGTAAGGCATCCTAATGGCTTTAACACTCACCCAATTGCTATTAAACTCCCAAGCAACCAACAGGCTGCCCCCTGGCAACCTCCAGGGCTTCCCACCCCCCTCCTCACTTGGTAACCAACCACTGCCCCGGCAACTGCTTCTGCCCCACTAAACCTACCCCGGCAACTTCTTTTGACTCTCAATCAGTTCAGGTTCATTTCTGACTCCCTTGCTGGAGGGGCAAGGAGCGGGGAATAGAGAGAGAAGAATAGGGATGGGCAGGGGTGTGCACCTAGGGGTGTGCATGGTAGGGGGTACCCTCACCCCCTATAACATGCACATACATGTACCCAGAACCCAAATATTGAGGGTAGAAGAAGTCACTGTTGTGTTGCTTCTAACAGATTTAAAAGAAGTATGACAAGAACAGACAAATTTAGAGACACACAGCAGAGAAAAAGGTGTTCCCGTCAGTTGGGGGTAGCATACTCTCACTGGGACTTGGCTAAATTGAGGTTAGCTTTTCCACTGGATGCTCAGTACAGGATTTGCATTTGAATCCAATTGTGAGCGCCTGGATTTATGCTTCTGTGAGTGGTGCCCAACAGTGCTTTCTTTTCTGATTTTCTCTCTCTCTCTGCACCCCATTCTCTTTTTCAATCTTCCCCAACTGTGTAGCACTCCTTATTGGTCGCCTATTTTCCACACTGTTGTCCCACACAGATACTCAATTCTTTATCTCTCATTTGCCATGGCAGGACCCACATTTGGCATGGATTTCATGCCTCCCAGGGAAGGTTTTGGTTATTATTTTCATAATGCTTTTACGACTATTGTTATAGTTCTTGTGTACTATACAAAATGAATGTGGTGCTGATGCACGGGAATCTAGCTATTTACTGCATTGAATTTCATGAAGGTGTTTGCCAAACAAACACGCGAAAGCATTCAATCCTAGCTGATTGCTTTAAAATGCCAGTACCATTCAGTTTTTCTTACAATAGCTGCAAGGACAGACAAGAAGTTTCCACAGATGTAAAAATTGTTCTGCAGCTTCTTATTTCAACTTGTTAAATTGCAGTTATGCACTGGAACTGTTATCTGTGACACTCTGCTGCCAAAAAGTCTTGCTATGGAGGCATCTTTGAAGAATGTTATCACATGATTTGGCTTTGGAACTAATGGAGTCGCCACATATCATATCTATCCTAGCTTCAGTCACAAGATGCAGGATATATCCCAGACAGGTTGCCTGTCTGCTGTAGGCTAAATGCGGAGAGTAGGCAATGAAGGTAGTCCAACCATCCTTACAACCCTTTGGCTTGCACACAGGTCTTCCAAGGTTTCCGCTTGAGCCACTCCAAGCTCCAACCCCTTTATAACATTGTGGTTATATGTTTAAATTCTCAACTTATATAATTGAAGTTCATAATTATTCTATAATGTGAGTAATTTCCCACCGGGATTAATAAAGTACTCTGATTCTCATTACACAGAGAGCAGTAATAACCAATGCATATTCTAACAGACTTCAGAAGATATAGGACCACTGTGCCTATGCCAAACTATTTCTCTTAGTAGCTCTCTTTTCCATATTTTACTCAACCAAGTGCAACACTAACATTGTCTGAAAATGCCCACTGTTATATTTATTATGCAAACAAGACTATAAACATGCATGATTTGATCAGTTCTGAGAGACCGTAAACTAACCCTTAGGGCTGGGTTATGGGCTCTAAGAAGTGGTTCTTAGGTCTTGCTGTCTGACCATGTCAGCAATCAGAAGTGTTTATACCTGATCCGAACACCCACAGTGGGACCACTTTCTGGATTTTTCCAAGGAGAACAACTGGAATGAAAATGCCGCAGCTGAGAGTAGGGAGATGCGGTATTGTTTAAAAATGGGAATAACAGTGCACAAACTGACACTTGATAGTGTTGTATTAGGTTGAAGACATGAAATTGTATACAAATAGTTCTCTAACAAATGAAAATGAGAGTCTGAAAGAAAAATACGATGCTCAGATCCTCTCTCACAAGCCTACATAAGTGGGCGTCTGCAGAGTGAAGCGCTTGTAAATATACAGTCATCGCTTTCAGAAAGTTACAGCAAATGGTTAATACTGACAGCCTCTGTCAAATGTTGGAAAAGTGCTTTTGTGTTTGACTGCTGGGCCCTTGCAGTGGCCGTTTGAAAGAATGGAGCGGACAGTACGGGGGTCTGAATGCCAGTTCAGCTCCTAAGCCACTTTCCAGCTCTCTTTTGGGGCAGCTCAGCACCTGGCTATGACCTCTCACTATTTCACATCATGATTTTTTTTAATTCTGTCCTGGGCAAGAAATAGGGCATCATTTTAAACATATTTTGTTCGTCTTTATTAAGTACATGTGCTAGTACCAAGTTTGACCCCCTTTTACCTTTAGAACCGCCTTAATTACATAGATTCAACAAGGTGCT
>VUQH01012102.1:4640-18984 GCA_015106775.1 Etroplus canarensis
GGGGGAGAAAAAGGGAGGAAGACAGGGAAAGGGAGTCAGGGAACGAGCCAGTGAGGGGGGAAGGGTGGGGGTGGGGGTAAGGAGGGGAGTAATGGAATGTAGTGGTTTGGAAAGACAAGCTAATTGAAACCAGGTTTGAGGCAGAGAGTGAGAGCGGGCTAAGACTTTGCACATTTGGATAAAAAAAAAAGAGGCATTTCTGAAATCTTAAAGTCAAAGGATTATTTTCTTGCCTGTCATATATTTAAAACCTCAACGGTGACTTTTCAGGTGTGGTTAAAACTAGAATTGTCACATGTTGTCTGGTCTACGTTTTATATGAAGCGCATGTTTCAGTGGAGAAATACGCAGATGAAAAGATCAGGAATAAGCCTTTGTTTAATCTCACTTGGAAGTCAAATTTCAGTGCGCAGTTGCGTGTCCTCTGCAGCTCCCTCCTGCCACACCCAAAAGTCACTTTAGAGGCGTGTTAGTGAGAGCTGCTTTTTGCCCTGCTCTGCATAGTCTTTTCTACAATGCACACTGAACTCATGTTGGGTGCCCCGCAGCTTTAAATATCTGGCTTTTCCCATATTGCTCTCATCAAGGTGATTGATTATGACACAATCTGCTTAAAGTGCCGAACAGCGGCAAAGGCCTAAAAGATCTTTGGCGAGTAATTGTCATTAAGTTTAAATATGTTTAGTGATCTTAGAATCTCAAAAATGTATGTTTTACTTCCTGATAATATGTTATTAAGTACGTGCAGAGTTTTGATGCAACTAAGGATGTGGACATAATACAGTTGACACATGATGTATATTTCAACCCCTGATACACCGAGAGCTGCTCCTAACTGCCCGAAGCTGAAACACTCATCAGTTAGCAGGGCTTCATCTTGGCCCTGGGCGGGTACTGTTTGTCTAAATACTTGCTCTGTATACCAATGCAGTAGCACAGAGGGTACATTATGTTGTCACCTAGTAATGTAGGTCATTTGAAATTCCAAAAAACACACCTTAAAATTTAGAAGAAGCTTTATTGATCTCTCGGATTTTGCTGCATTTGCCATCCATGTGGCAAACAGCAGCATTAAAAGGATAAATTAAATAATGTGTCATGACTGGACTTTTAACTTGACAGTTAAGATGTTTATCGCAGTTCTTTACCAGAGGAGCAACATATTCTTGTGCTGTTGATTGACAACGCAGGCAAGCAGAATGGCGTTACTCATATGTGCCAGTGTAAAACATAAGGAAACTGGTCTCTAACACACTTCCTCTTCTGTTTCCTTATGGGTTTGTTGAGTGGGTGACTGAAAGGAGGGGCACTGTGGGTGTGGTGAAAGTGTGAGGTGGATGTAATCAGTAAGCTGAAAAAGCAAGGTGATCGCAAACGAACTATAGTTTAGCTTTTTCATTTTAGAAATGAAGCGGGACTCTCAGCAGACTCCCCAAACTCCCTCTCTAGAGATCAGTGAGGTTAAACAATACAAAGTCTATAGCGTCAAAAGATTTTCAGTGAGAAAAGTTTAGTTTTCCCGAAATTAAAAATAAGAATTTAACCATGGTGTGTATTCGAGAAAATCATTCTAGGCAATCCACCCAGCAGCCACTCCCTTTTCACCCACCCAGTGATGGTCTGGAATGTTTCATCATGTCCTCAGTATTCACCGTGGAGCGCTTATCATCAGCTATCATTAGCTTTGCTTGTTGTTGAGAACCAGTCATTTTAATTCATGATGAGTTAGTCACCAAGTCACACATTCTACCAAAGTAAGTCACAGCCATGCACGTGCATGCACTTCAAGCTTGTTTATTGTAGATTTAAGCTATGCATGGAGCTCGAAAAGGGTGTGAATCGTTTTTTTCTGATAAGGCAATAATTTGCACTAGTGCTCTTCCAAACATCTGCTACATAAAGCTATCCAAAAGCATCTGTTACTAAACACTCTTTGGAATTAAGGGTCCAAAATGTCAGGGTAGCAGAGCTTAGAATGTCAATTTAGAAATACATTCTACATTGTTTTTCTTTCTCTGGCACAAGATATTCAAGGATGGAACTCCTCACCATCCAGCAGTCTCTCTTGTTCTAAACAATGGCACCACTCCGGTGTGGTCTAAATACTAAATATGAAGTATGAATAGAACAACAGTCCTGATGCTCTGTTTATGCTTCAGGTTCTAAAGCAAAGGAGCTCTGATGTGTATGTATACATTCTGCTGTTATGGTTGCCATCCCACCCTCCTCTCTATTCTACCCTGCTCCATGAATGGACTTGTATTTGTTGTCTTTCAAACAGTAGACTGAAAGAAGTCCTAAATATATTGCCATATTTTTGAGTATTGCATAGCATATTTCACATGTCAGTAAGCCTTCTGTTTATATAGGTGATCTGTACAAACCTGGCGATCCTCTTTGGTCTAACTAGTTATGCCAACTTAAAATTTGCATCCGGTCTTATGCTGTTCTTTGTTAGTTGCTAGATATAATTGGCTCCGAAACTATCATCAGGCATCAACCCAGGATCACTTCTCGTTTTATAGCAGAACTCTGATGTTTTGTTGCTATTTTGGAAAAAAAAAGAGCTAAAAGAAATTTTCTTTGAAGTTTTTTGTACAACACGTTATTGCATATACTGCCACACAGGCATTTCTTGATGTAGTTAGTAAGAATGAAAGAAAAGATCTGTAAAAAAAAACTTAAAAGAAAAAGCAAGAAAGAAAAGAAAAAGAACCCTTTAGAGAGAAAATTAAAATAGAAATACTGGATGTCTAGGTGTGTAGGAACCATAAGTTATGTGGTACTTTATGCCCCATACAGAGTAGATACTTTCTACTGCAAGCTTTAAGTGTTATGTAAAATGAAGGCATAGCTGAAGTTTGATTTAAATGCAGCCCCTTGTTTGTGAGCTTGTAAAAGTGAGAGAAAAGGATTTCAGGAGTTTCTTCAATTTTTCCATTTGGTGCGTGACTCCTGCCAAAGTTACAATGGCTTAATCAGAAGCAGGCCAAGTCAGCATCAGTGGGCAGGCTTTGGTCTCATGTTGGATTTGTGGTTTGGTTCAGGGCTATGTGGACTATAGACTGCAGAAAACAACCACTTATTTTGACGCTCATTCTTTTCATATGTGTCACACACGCATATCCTATCTGCTTTTGTGAAGGAAGCTTGAAGGCCAGCGCCTGCTGTGTCTTTTTTGGTATTTGTTGTGTTTGCTGTGTCAAACTGCAATGCAGCAAGGGGAACAGAGAGGCTTTTCTGTTTTGACAACAAGACTGATTAGGTAACTGCTCTTCTCCCCCTCTTTGCCTTGCTGTACTGAGGTCTTTTTTGATTTCCTCATAATCAAATCTTATCACTTACCAGTTCCACTCTGCATGATAAACTCAGAAATTGAGCTGTAATGGTTGTCACGTTGCTTCTCTTTTCTGTTTGCCAAATTGATTGTATTTGGCAATCAAATTGGTAGATTGACTAAGGGCACTTTGTTCCATTTCCAGAGTGTAGTGACCTATTCTGTGTAGTGACGGTGGTCAAACAGTCCAGGTATGCAGGCATGTGTCTTTAAGTTAAAGGGCAGGCAGCTGACTGCTTTTCATTGCATCAGTAAAGTTCACATGTTAAGCCAAGAACGGTGACAATAATGACTGTTGCACTGATCAAGGTAATATGGACTGCAAACAGGGAACATACTAAATGTAACATCTCACTGTTGATTTGAAGGTATGTGTCCCAGTGTGCCATCACACACGCATATCTGACTGAAAGTACTGTTTTTGCTTATTTGAGCAGAACCTGGAAGTTGGGGGGGTGTGGTGGACTCACTGCAGGTGGGTGGACACTCAAACAGGGTGCTGGGTGGACGGCATGGAATAGAGCTGGATTTTGAGTCAGAGAGAGGACATTTTTTTGGAGTTAGTCACTGTGGGGAGAGGCTGGGCTTTCTTCCAGCTGGCCTGACGGCTCTATCAAAGAATGTGTGTGACTGGAGGCCTGGGTGGGGCTGTACACTGAGCTTCTCCCTCTGCAAGTCTAGCAGAGAGGCAAAGCGATGCGATCTGCATCATGGACTGTGGTGTGGTGTTTCTACTGAGACGGCATGTGTTTTTATTTACTTTCGCCACTGTTGGTGACCACATTTTACCTTCCAGAAATACCTGTGTATGTGTTCATGTGTGTGGTTTCACCAAGGTATTGAGGAAAGAGAATGGGGCAAACTCCTGTATCTTTTGACTTTGTTAAATATGATATGACCATTGTAAATATGATATGACCAGGAACTCTACATTCACGATATGATGCATCATTTTCAAATATGTAAGTGGTAGCATATCACATACAAAAAGTTTATCAATTAGGCAAACACAATCTTGATATTATCTTTAGTTTACGTCTTTGTATCTTTAAAAGGTATGCTGGCCTGTGCCTGAGTGACCCCTCACATGACAGTCTGACTAGTGTGAACCTGTGAGCCAGATAGTATACACAGCTGCTGTGGTGCAAGTCTCCCCTCACAAATGTAATGTGAGTCCTGTACTGGGTGGTATTTTATCTCAGCTATGTGCCATCTATTTCAGTAGACTTATTCACTCTCAGTAACAATGCATTTCTCAAGTCAAATTTTAATGTGTTTTTAAACATTGCATCCCTGTTAGGGCTTTTAAAAACCACCTTACTTTTTTCTATTACATTACACAAGTACTAAAACCTGGCTGTTTAGAAATGCTTTCTGTCTTACAAACACAGCTATTTGACATAATAATGAACAGTTTAGGTTACTGAATATAAAGTATTGGGGAGGGGGAAGTTGATGATGGGGTTGAAGAGCCTGTCTCAGAAGAATTTTCCTGAGGGGCATGTTCCCACCAGTAGGTGCGTGTTTGTATATGCATCAAGTCTGGTTCTGTTTGTACTAAGTCTGACAAAGAGAAGGCTTTGTTTCACAATATGCAGCTGAGTTGACACAATACTCATAATAGGACCTAGTTACAGCAGGTAGAAGATTGACTTGGCATGAAAAATGATGCTTAAAAACAACAAAACAAAATTTCACTGTGCTGCTCATTTCTGCTTTTTTACAATGGTCTTTATGTTTTTCACAATCCTCTTTTGAGGAGTGACACAAGAGCAAAAGAATGCATGAGCATATTTAAGAGTATATTTTGAATTACTCTGTAACCAGATTTGCTTCTATTCAACTTTCAGTTTTAAACTCCAGCAAATTGAATTGAAAGAATCCTTAAAAGGTAGTGTATTAGTGTGTCTGCCTATCTTCTTTTCTGCAGACAAACAAATAACTGAATCTATTTACTTGAGAAGAGTTTTGCTTAATTCCCTACCAGAGGCAACACGGCTACCAACTGCGTATAGGTTATTTATTAAAGCCCTTGATTGTGAAAGATACATTTAGCGTCTACACTATGTCATCAGTACATCCTGAATGTAACCAGAGTATTTATGGCTTTATCTGTCATCTGGAAATACACCTCTTAACACAGCAGTGACATTATTTGTGAGAACTACAAAGATAGTTATTGTCATCTGTCAAGCATGTGACTGAAACTCAACTCAGCTTTATTTATATAACAACATGGTATGTTGTTGCAAAAGAGAGCAGCAAAGGTTTGTTTGATGCTTTAACATCACTTTTTTATTTGCAAGTCATGTTAAGTATGCCATTTTTCCTGTCAACAGGAGTCAAGATTACAAGAATAGAAGCAGCAGACTGAAGCCCCTTGGCTTTGCTTGAGCAATCCAAGGTAAGTGTCCTTAGATGTAATGTAAGTGGTACATACCACAGTTACTACAGGTTAGATAAAAGAAAGAAAATCAACTTTCTTATCACCACAACCTCACTCAAAAATGATCTAGTCAGTGTCATCTCGGAACTGCATCTATTTTGCAGCCAGACAATAAACCACTTTAGGAATATTTGTAGCAAAGTCTCCTATGTAACTGGAAGGTCATGCCTCTGCCATTCAGCTATGAAAGGCCTGCCTTATGGAAACCTGACACTAAGCTGCTTTTGCTTGCATGCCTCCTTTTTGTATCTCCTCCTTCCTTCACAAGTGACCACCTGTTCCACTCAAACCCCTTTTCTGCCAAGGATAATTTTTTTTGTGTGGAAGGATAAAACGAACAAGAAAGGTAATACTAACCCCAAGCTGTGTGCTGCCTCTGTAGGCCAGTGATAGTGAGATCCACACTGAGAAATGCTCTGTGGCTGCATTCTAGTTAACAGAAGCTTTTGTCTGGCTGGGGGTCCCCATATCCCCCCCTTCCGGATGCACATACCAGACCATAATAAAACATGACAGACAGACAAGCTTGTTGGTCTTCCTTTGTATTTGGCATTGGAACAGTAGTACTCTAGCATATTACAGAAATGAAAGAAAGACTTCTTCTTCTTCTTCTTCTTCTTGTAAATTTTATTGGCGGTTGGCAAACAGTGCATTACCGCCACCAGCTAGTATCAAGTCCACCCATATCATCCCTGCACAGGGCCCGCGACCCTGGCGACATCTGCATGATTTTTATGTTCTCTGAATGCTTTGAGTCATAGACTAGCTGCTTGTCTTATGATATCAAGAACAAAGGCTCATTCATTTTGTGTATGTTTACAACACAAGTTAATTGTTAACCTTTCAAATATAGTTAATGCCACATTAGGCTATTTTCTAAGCTTGTCTAAATAGAGGTAAGTAAAGGAATACTTGGGAGTTTACTAAAGAAAGTAAAAGGCAAAGGAACTTTACGATAAATATTTTCTTTTGAACAGCATGGTGTTGTAAGCTTCTAAGGAAAATCTTCAGTTATACTATCACATTTTCAATTCAGTTTGGGTGCCTTTCTCTTCTCTTCTGTTAACTTGTAGGCTAACATTATAAAGCAAAGTCTGACAACCATTTCTCCCACTGGCTTACTCACTATCTCCCTTTCACTTTTTTCGAAACTGTTTCCTCTTTTCTCCATTTCCCTGTCTATGTGTTTCACATTTCCCTCCTATATTGCTGCAAGCCTCAGCTCCTCCCTGCAGCTTGCTGCCAGAAAAATGTCTAAATGTCTAGAACATAATGGCCTAAATAGCTCATGCTAAAGCATGATAAAACTGAGTGCGAAGTTTAAATTATTATCCAAATATTCATCAGTGCTGTATGGTTATGTTTGAAAATGAACCAGTGAGGCCAAACAGAGGGAGAGTCGTGATTATCCATTTTGAGTGCGAGAGGATTCTTTTCTTAACTTCTCGCTCTGGTGATATTTTTCTGAACACAAGAATGTTTACTTTTCTTTGCCCGTGAGCATTTGTTTTCTAAACACTTAACATATCCAACCATAATCTATGGAATGTCAATAGTACTAGTGAAAGAAAAACCAAGATCACGTGTTTTTGTCTGTTTTTATAGACTAAATTAAGCCAGGATATGAGTGTTTAAAATAAACCATGTTCTGACCTATTACAGAAACACAAATTCCTTTTTATTTACCCCAAATCCTGCCAGCATGTGATATGAAGGGCACGGTAAAGATTTTGTAAATGGCACTGTCAGTCGACCTGATTGGACTTTGATCTACACAAGTTACTTGAATAAAGCTGGGCCTCTGGACTGCATACTGCTTTACTTGTCCTTTCCATACCCACATATGTCAGTTACAGTTGATGCATATAATGTTGCAGCTTGAGGTCTTAATAGATTCATATTTCAAGGTGCAGTCAGGTCATGCATAAAAACACAATGTGATAGAAAGAAGGAATGAGACAAAAGGAGAAACAAAGTGAAGATTAGGTTATAGATACCTGAGGTTGTTGGCACCACCTATGGAATAAGCATCATCCCATTCTCTGGCATAATCACTTTCAGTGGCCTGGCCTGTGTTAATTCTGAAAGTTTTCAAAAGGCTATTTTAGAAAATGGGTTTAATTCTACCTCGAGCATTGCGTTCATCCTCAGTATCCCCAGTTACACACAACCTGTCTATTTATTAACTTGTGTTAAATGTGTAGTGGTTGTGATGTGACCTATTGTAGGATGGGGAATGGCAGAAATGTGGCATCAGTTGGGATTCCACACTGTCTGATTGTAAATGGTTTCTTACTGACATAACTTTTTATAGCCACTATGGCACATCTACCTGTTGTTACTGTGTTCATGAAAGCAGCTAAGCAATGTGTTAATTTTGATGTTTTGACACCAGACCTAAACAAATAATTAACTTCAATTATCAAGACAACAGTTCTTTTTTTTGAGATAAAATTTTGTTAGAGGACAGACAAGTCTATATCCCTTAGTTAAACCCATATATACACAAAGAACTATATGCACTAACTAGATTTACAGTGTATTGGGTCACATCTTGTAGCTAGAATGACAAAAAAAGGGCTAATTTCATCTAAACCTCTCATTTGTTTAAAATATTGTATATTGGAAGCATGGCAGCAGTGGCAGGTGTTTTCTGAATGAGCAATGGATGTTACAGAGCCTCTTGAAACAGCTGTTTCTTTATCACTGTCCCAGGTTCCGCTTGTTTCCAGCAGCTTGTTATCTTTTAGTACGGTGAGACAGTATCAGTGAATGAGGAAGGGATTTTTGGCCTACTGGTGTAACTGTTACAGTGGTTCAAAATAAGATGGAAAAACAAAACAGTGTGGGTGTTTTTTAGTTATTGTTTCCTAGTCCAATGATGTTTAAATATTTTTCAAAAAAAGCACCAACAGTAAACATTTTCTGAAATGTAAAGTTGGAAAAACACTTGAAGTTTTAGAGTTTCTTTTTATCAGTCATAAGTTTTTCCTAAGAGACTTTATTCCTCAAATCTATATTTTTCCTCCCATAGGAATCCAGGTTTAAAACAAGTCTATCCCACAAAATACAGGCAACTAATGGCTCACCACAATGACTCATATCCTGGTTAATTCAGAACACCTGTGAATAGGCTTTTGCCATTTTTACTGACTGATTACAGGTAAACAGAAAAGTTGTTAAAGCCCTCTGAATGGCTACAGCAGGCGAATTTAGTGATTCTCTTATTGAAATTACTGTTTTACTAGAGGTTTTCCACTGTCCAATGGCACAATATTATAACCCGAAAAGTACTTCTAATACTGTTAAGATAAGATAAGATAAGATAAGACTTTATTGATCCCACAGTGGGGAAATTTGTGCGTTACCATAGCAGAAGAATACAAAGAGTATGCCGATAAAATCAAGAAATACAGAAATAAATAATACAGAAGAATACAGAAATAAAATCAAGAAATACAGAATAAATAAGATAATAAGACAGTACACTATATACAATGGTAGCTGAGGTTCTATGTACATGCATACATAGTATGTGTTATGGATGGGGGGTTGTGAAAATATGCAAGTAATAAATTCCATGGACCATGGATGTCCAATGGATATCCACAATGTCCAAGTGACTCATGACATCATGATTGAAGAATTATATAGTCTAACTGCTGTCGGGATGAATGATCTGCGAAAGCGCTCCTTCCTGCAGCGAGGGTGTACCACCAATAACTACATTTTATGCAGTTTCAAAGTATGCAAAATCATTTTTCATGATAGAGACACATCTGGACAGCTTTTTATATTTCAAGGAGTGGGTGGTGGAGAGTTTGGTACTAATGAAACAATAGGTTCTCTGTTCCAGAAAGGAGAGTGGGTATAACCAGTCAGCATGTTTGAGAAGGCACGATGTCAACACACTTTATCATTGCTGTGATGATTGCAAATATACTTGTTACAATACAAATAATGATAGTTGTCGAAAAGCTAAGCATGAATTTCAGTTGGCCTAATTTGAGCCGATACAAATATGGTGAATTGAATAATTATTAACAACTTTAAGGTATACTCTGTTGGGCCAGCAGTATTTCTAGGCTCTAATGGCCACACCTAATAACAAACCTAATATGTGACACCACTGTGTCATAAAGTAGATCACTGTGATCAGCTTTGTAATGGACTTTCAGTAGCAGTCATAAATAAGCTTTCGTAAATACAATAATAACAGATATGGTTAACATAGGCTGAAGTGGACGATAGCTGTCATTACTAAACAGAATTTGGTTATTATGGATACACATACTGTATAAGCATATGCTTGTTTTACTATTAGACTAATGTTTATGGTTGTACATATGTATTAACTAGAGAATGTTTGCACTAACAGTTGGTATATTTGTCACGCTTCAATTTTCTACTTCTGTGCAATTTCAGAAAACAAACATAGATTTAAACATCAGTCTTGTTTCTATTGACTTTTGAGTTGGACTGTTGGCAGGGAATTCTGCTGCTGCCTAGGGGCAGGGTGTGGTCTGACTTCAACCAAATTTCCAAAACTTAGTGAATCCTGGAGTGAGTGTACGTTTGGTGTTTTGAGGAGAGAGTGGCAATGTTATCTGAAGGAGTTTTAACACCATCTAGTGTTCATTTTGCATCCTTTAAGCCAAAAACTCCTTACAAAGTAGGATTTGAACATTTATATTCACGGAAATCTAAAATTTGTTCTAAGTATGTCTTTTCTTTTTGCAGGAAAACAAAGATTTTCTAAAGGGCTGAAACTGAAGAAAGCAAAAACAAGGTATTTTATGAAGTTAAGTTCACATTAAATCATATCTTCCAAATTTCATCTTGTGGTAAGTTCTTGCCAGCTATCTCTGCTTTTTCCACTGAACCTACTATTTCTATGGTTATGTTTACAGATGGCTGACGAGGAGGACACCAGGGAGGTACTCTTTCCAGACTGGGAGGGTCCTGACAAAACTGGCTTGACCATTGAACAGACAAGTGGAGGAGAGCTCTTTGTTAAGGAGGTGAAAGGAGAGTCACCAGCAGCACGGTCTGGAAAAGTATATGAAGGTAACAAATTCCTTTTCCTTCAGATTAGCAATTTTCATCAAATTTTTAGTAAGACACGTGATTCACATGCTGGATTATTTTTTTTCCCTGCTGCTTCCACTTAAATCATAGGTGACCAAATTGTGGGTGCCACTATCTACTTTGAGAACATGAGCACAGAAGAAACAGCAGAGCTACTGAAGACACTGAATAAACATAAGGTTGGACTGAAACTACAAAACAAAGGAGACAAATCCCCATGCTATTCACCACTGAGCACACCATGTCGTTCACCGATCAGCACCCTTACATGGGAAGGGAAGCCTCGCTTTGGAGGTTCCAGTCCAGACATCATTCTTGTAAGTTCTTTTTTGGAATTTATTATTTGCGGGAAAGCTAGTGGACTAATATATAACATACTATAACGTTTCCATGTTTTATTTTTTTCAATCAACAGAGTGGAGATGATGAAGATTATAAGAGAATATACACAAAAAAGATCAAACCAAGGCTGAAGTCTGAAGACCTTGCAGAGGGAGTAGATGTTCGCACAGAGCGGCACAGCAGCACGAGCAGCGATGGCAGCACAATTACTACCATCACTCGGCGCATCACTACATACACAGTAGAAATGCCAAGTGGTATAAGTGAGCAACTTGAACTTTCAAGTCCAGACTTCAAAGGACTAAGGCACGAAGCTGGAGATGGAACTTCTCGTATCAAAATCTCACATGGCAGCCCTTCAGGTAAAATGGGAGCAGAAGAAAGTGTTTTTGAGTCAAGTGGTGCAACTTACACTGGGCCAAAAATTACTTCTACAGAGACAAGCTGGGGCAATGGTGGAGTAGAAATCACAACAAATATAAGAGAGGAAAAAGAAAGAAGTGCAGATCTCAGATTTAAAGGTCCTAGTTTTGGAATAATAGGTGGTAAATGCCAGGAAGGCATGGAAACTTTAAGACTGAGTGGAGAGCAAGGTGATGGAAGTGTTCAGGACAGCAAAACGACTGTCAGTAGGCATATTACTATGGGAGGATTGGAAGGTGCCAGAATAACCTCAACTGATGAAAATGGAGGGTCAGTTAGTCTGTCTTTACCAGGGAAAGGTGGGAAGATTTTGACTACAACCACAGATAAAACACAAATGGGAAGTTCTGACACTAGTTTAGGTGAGAGGACAAAAGTGAAGGTATCTGAAATTACAATCACTCAACCTCAAACAAAGAGATCAGGCAGTACTGATATTCCACATTTAAGACTTAGAGGATCCACAGATATTGATACAGATTTGAAAGATGGCAGGTTAGAAGGGTCAGCAATCAAATTAGGTGATGTTACCTCAGGATTTTCCTCAGGGGAAGGAAAGATTTCAGGAACACGTTTGGATGTCAACCTTACAGGTACAGCGCTGACAGGAGAGGTTGACGTCAACCTGCCAAGCACAAAGGAAGGAATAAAAGCCTCTGCAATACTTTCTGATGTTACAGGCTGTGATACTGAGGGCAGTGTGAGTGACATAAAAATGTCCACAATCAAGGTACCTGGAATTGGGATGAAAGGAATCATAAAAGAGGTAACTAGTCCTGAAGTTAAACTTAGTGCTGATACAGTTGTGTCAGTACCTGTGACAAAGGAAGAGGGTTACAAATCAGAACTGGATATCAAAGGGACAAATGTGCAGGTCAAAGGTCCCAGTGCCAACACTGAAACGCAAGATTTGAGTGCAAGACTTCCACAGTCAGGAAGTTACATACAAGGACCTGAAATCAACTCTGACATTCAAATCAAATTGCCAGTAAGTGACAGCAAATACAAAATGGAGGTTAAATTTCCATCTTCGTCTGGAGTGGCTAGAGATGTGAACTTGGAGCATTCCAAGGAAAAACTTGATGTAACTGCTGAGGGAGCTATAGTAGCACCAAAAATTGACATTAAAGGTCCAGCTATAAGCACTGAGAAGAAGGGAGGAACAAAAGCTGATGTAAAACCTCCTGAGGTTGATATTAAAGCAACAAAAGCTTCTGCTGAAAGCAAGGATGTAGAAATAAAAGGACCCGTGATTAAGTTGCCATCCATGTCAGCTTCAAAGACTGAGGGAGACAAAAAAGGTCTCAGTGTTGATATTAAAGGAACACAGGTAAAAGTCACAGGGCCTGATGCCAAAATTGGAGATCCAAAAGGAGAGGGCCTAGATGTTGATCTAAAACTTACCAAACCCCAAACTAACACCAAAACGTCTAAAATTGACATCAAAAAAGGCATAAAAGGAGGGATAAAAACACCCGAGATTGACCTAACAGTTCCAGGGGGTGACAATAAAGGTGCTATTGTGTCTGCTCCAAAACATAAAGAAAATATACAAACCTCCAAATTACATATTGAAGGACATGATATGGACACAGCAATCAATTTGTTACCACAACCTAAACTGCCAGATTTTAGCATCAGCATGACATTGCCCGGACAAAAGGGAGATGTTGATATGTCAATACCAAAGACTGAAGGAGAGTTAAAAGCACCTGAAGGTCAAATGGCTGACGTTGAAGAGCTGAAAGGTGGATTTGAAATGCCCAAAATGAAAATGCCATCATTTGGCCACAAAGGTGTGAAAGCTGAAAGTCCAGGTGTTGACATCAATCTGCCCAAGGCCAATGCTGATGTGAAAGCACCTGAAGTTGACATCAAAGGGACAGAAGTTGATGTTGAAGGTCCTGATGCAAAACTCAAAGAATCCAAATTCAAAATGAACTTGAAAGGGCCCAAACTCAAAGGAGATGTTGATGTGTCAGCTCCAAAGATTGAGGGAGACATTAAAGCTCCCAAAGTGGATATTGAAGGACCAGATGTTGGCACTGAGGGCCCAGCAGGAGGATTTAAAATGCCCAAATTCAACATGCCATCCTTTGGAAGAAAAGGTCCAAAAGTTGAAGGTCCAGATGTTGATGTGAACATTTCAAAAGCTGACATTGATATAAAAGCCCCTGAATTGGATGTCAAAGGACCTGAAATTGATGTTGAGGGTCCAAGTGGAAAGATCAAAGGACCAAAATTCAAGATTCCACATATATCAGGACCACAAATTTCCATGCCTGATGTGGATTTCAATCTGAAAGGCTCTAAACTGGAAGGTGACATAGATGTTCCAAAGATTGAAGGAGAAATCAAAGCACCTGAAGTTGACATCGAAAGTCCAGATGTTGACATGAAAGGTCCCAAAGGTGGATTTGAAATGCCCAAAATCAAAATGCCATCATTTGGCTTCAAAGGTCCAAAGGGTGAGAGTCCAGACGTTAAAGTCAAGCTACCCAAGGCAAATGTTGACGTGAATGTGCCTGAAGTGGATATCAAAGGGCCAGAAGTTGATGTGGAAGGTCCTGATGCAAAAGTCAAAGGACCCAAATTCAAACTGCCATCACTATCAGGACCTAACCTTCCAGATTTTGACATCAACTTGAAAGGGCCCAAACTCAAGGGAGATGTTGATGTGTCAGCTCCAAAGATTGAGGGAGACATTA
>VUQH01012117.1:4025-19765 GCA_015106775.1 Etroplus canarensis
CGCCGAATTCCTGAATTTGTAAGTATTAATGAGCAGTGCATGTGGAATATCAGAATAATATGATGACTCCGATATATATATATATATATATATATATATATATATATATATATATATATGTCATTGTCCCAACAATAAAGTACTAATAAAAGATTTTTAATAGTTCTACTGACCAGTTTAATTGTATTTTGTAAATGTAGACAAATTTAGAATTTGACTACTGCAACACAACTGACAAAAGTTAGGACAGAGTTAAATAAGATTGAAAAATGCAAAGAATATTACAGTAGCATCAATTTGGGAGCCTCCACATTAAGTGGGCTAACTGGTGAGGTGAGGTGTCATGATTGAGGATAAAAGCAGAATCTATCAAAGGCTCAGTGTTTGCCAGCAATGGTGGGTCATGGCTCTCCCCTTTGTGCACAAATATGCAAAAGACTTGTATGGACCTTTTCTCAATGCAGGATCTCATAGAATATAAGTCTTTCAACATCTACATCTAATACTGTGAAAAGATTCAGAGAATTCAGAGACATGGCAGAGCATAAATGGCAAGGTTGGCACTCACTGTTGAATGTGATCTTTGAACCCTCAGGTGAAACTGCCTAAGAAACCATTATACTACTGTGACATCTGGGTTGAGGAGCACTTTGGAAAATCATTGTGACTTAATACAGTTAGTGGCTGTATTCAAAAATTCAACTTGAAACTATGTTATGCAAAGAGGAAGCCATACATCTGATTTATGTCAAAACCCTGGCAAGTTCTCTGGTCCTGAGTTCATCTCAGATGGACCAAAAGACTGTGGAACCATGCGCTGTAGTCACATAAGTCCACATTTCCGCTCATTTTTGGGGAGAAAAAAAAAAAAAACAGGCATCAAATTCTCTTTGTCAAAGATGAAATGACCATTCAAATAGTTATCAGTAATAGGTTCAAAAGCCAACATCTTTGATATGGTGTATATTTGGAATTTAGAGAGACATATGCTGCCATCAAGGCGATGTCTCTTCCCAAGACGTCCATGCTTATTTCAATGCCAGTCCACATTCGGCATGGGTTACAACAGGGTGACTTCATAAACACAGTGTCTGTACTTGACTAGCCTACTGCCAGATCAGATCTATCTCCTATTGAAAAAGTAAGGTATATCAATCAGACAATGGATCACACTGTTGAGCAGCTGAAGTGTTACATCAAGCAGGAATGGACACGATTTCCAGTAGCTAAATTATTACTCATTAGTCTCTTCAGTTCCAAAATGAGTGAAAAGTGTTATTAAAAAAATTATTATACAATTTCCTTGATCAGTAAAACTTATGAACATATTTTCTAATAAAGGCTTGTGTGAATTAACATTTCACAGATTTGTGTTTTAACATATTTTGGAAAATATCCCAACTTTTCAAGAAATGGGGTTAGTAAAACTTTTTGTGTGTAGTTGCATCACTCCACCCTTAAGTCTTGCTCTCATGTTATGGCTGTCTCTGTGTCTTTGCTGTAAGATTGAAGCAAATGCAGAATAAAAATCTTTTTTAAAAAAAGTGAAATGCAGGAAAAAAAATAGACTGTGGTAACTCATGTTTCCCTTTTCACTTCTGAAAATTAAGTGTTATAATCAGCAGAGACTCTAAACTGGTTTTGGCACTCAGTAAACATTAGTGAGCAGTCTGTAAGCCACATAGAAACACCAAGCTGTATACCAGCTGCTGTGTGCATACTGCCGCATGTCCTTTGAAATGCCAAAGCCAACCAGGCCGCATGAAGAATGAGCCAAGACGGACTAAAGTTGCCAAACGGCGTACTACTGCCATGTCATTGTCCCAACAATAAAGTATAATTGAGCTCTGAAGCAGGAACAGTGTTATGGGTAAAACCGTATTACATGTCTGTCCAGAATTTTCCCCTCAAGGACTGTGAGGATTATTAGAGGACCCACATACATCTGGTGAGCGTACAAGACTGGCATGTTCAGAGGAAATAGCAGTAGGCACAGCAGTCTCCACAGCACAACGGGAACCCTCTTTTCAATTTCCTGCTCCAGTTTCCATTCCTGCTTTATTTCGTGCGGGGACCTGTAAAGAGGGATTTGCAAAGGCAGAATGCAACATTTAGCCGATATGGCACCACAGAGCACAAAACAAGGAAATTGATTCTGTCAGAGGCAATATTTGTGATAATGATCTCAATAAAAACATAGGGTGATTTCAAACAGGGTTAGCAGGAGCCCCTCTAGAGATTCCACATGTAACACAGCAGTGGTTTCTAACAGACTGTAAAACAAGTGTTGTAGACGTTAAGCTTTATACTAGCCAGATACCTGAGGTGTAATTTATTTGCTTTTGCAAACTACAGCTGAGTTATGACTTGTTGATGAACGTACTTTTTTCAGCTTGTTTTAGTAACTATACAACTAATGTCTGAATGCCTAGGCTCTTGTTTTAATGCTCTATTTAATGAATTGTATCCATGCCGTCGGGCCTTCGATCAAATAAATTAACCAGTGGCCTTTACAATTATTTCTATGCCTGCATAGTGTAACTAGATTTTTTCCACAGCTGTGAATTTCAAGGCTTAGATCCCTTAATGTGCCTACATTTAATATTTTTATCATACAATGCAAGAAAATAGTTAAGAAAGACAATATCACACGATTTAAGCTTAATGGAGCTTTAAACAGAATTTTAAGGAGACTTATTATGCTTATTTCCAGCTCCATATAGTTATTCTTGGGCTCCCCTAGAGTAGATTTGTATGACTTACAGCTCAATATAATCCTCATTTATCTTATAATGGGCCTTGGTGTTGCCCCTTTGGTTCATCCTCTTTCAGAGACAAGGGGCACATTCCAATAGTCATTTTAGCTTAGGAAGGTTCCTAACTGAGTGAAATGACCCTGGGGGTGTCCCTGTGGTGGCCATAGTAAGAGCTGTTCAATCCTCCAAATACAGTTAAAACCAGAAGTTTACATACACTGTGTAAAACGACACAAACTTTTTTCTCACTGTTTGAAATGAAATCAGACTAAACTTCTCCTGTTTAGGATTGCCAAAATTATTTCTATTTGCTAAATGCTGCAATAATAAGAGAGAATATTTTAGAGAGATTTTTATAAATTTCTTCAAAGTCAGAAGTTTACATTCACAAAGATTATTATGTCTTTAAACAATGCGGGAAAGCTCAGATGATGATACATGGCTTTGGAAGCTTCTGATAGGTTAACTGACAACATTTGAGTTAATTGGAGGCACACCTGTGCATGTATTTTAAGGCTACACTCAAACACATTACTTCCTTGTCTGACATTATGGGAAAATCAAAAGAAATGAGCCAAGATATCAGGAAGAGAATTGTGGAGCTCCACAAGTCTGATTAAACCTTGGGTACAATTTCCAGATGCTTGAAAGTGCCACGTTCATCTGTTCAAACAAGTATCCGCAAGTATAAACAACATGGGAACGTCCAGCCATCATACCGCTCAGGAAGGAGACAGGTTCTGTGTCCCAGAGATGAACGTGTTTTGGTCTGAAACGTGCGAATCAACCCCAGAACCAAAGCTAAAGATGTTGTGAAGATGCTGGCTAAAGCTGGTAAGTGTGTGTCATTATCCACAGTTGATTGAGTCCTGTACCAACATGGGCTAAAAGGCCACTCAGTCAGGAAGAAGCCATTATTCCAAAAGCGACATTAAAAAAAAACATATTACAGTTTGCAAATGCACACAGGGACAAGACCCTAATTTTTGGAGACATGTCCTATGGTCTGATGAAACTACAGTGGAACTGTTTGGCCATAATGAGCATTGTTACATTTGGAGGAAAAAGGGGGAAGCTTGTAAACCTGAGAACACCATCCCGACTGTGAAGTATGGGGGTGACAGCATCATGTTGTGGGGCTGTTTTGCTGCAGGAGGAACTGGTGCACTTCATAAACTAGATGGCATCAAGAAGAAAGAACACGATGTGGAAATATTGAAGCAACATCTCAAGTCATCAGCCAGGAAGCTGAAGCTTTGGCACAAATGGGTCTTCCAAATGGACAATGCCCCTAAGCATACCGCTAAAATGGTCACAAAGTGGCTTAAGGACAACAAAGTGAATGTTTTGGAGTGGCCATCACAAAGCCCTGATCTCAATCCCATAGAAAATTTGTGGACAGAATTGAAAAGGCGTGTTTGAGCAAGGTGGCCTATACAAACCTGACTCAGCTACACCAGTTCTGTCAGGAGGAATGGGCCAGAATTCCAGCAAACTATTGTGAGAAGCTTGTGGAAGGATACCCAAAACGCTCAATCCAAGTCATACAGCTTAAAGACAATGCTACCACATACTAAGGAAATGTATGTAAACTTCTGACTTTGAAGAAAATAATCAAAATCTCTCTAAAATATTCTCTCTCATTAATTTATCAAATAGAAATAATTTTGGCAATCCTAACTGACCTAAAACAGGAAAAGTTTAGTCTGATTTAATTTCAGACTGTGAGGAAAAAAAAAGTTAATGTGTCTTTTTACACAGTGTATGTAAACTTCTGGTTTCAACTGTACATAGGAAAGGAGCTTCAGTACTTCCTTTATTAGCTCCTTTAGCGTAGGCTACACCGGACCATTCTTTATGAAAGGAGAAATGCCATTCCATAATTTCTTTCATAGCATCAGCTGACCTTTTATGAACAAAAAACTTCAACAACCAAGAAGTTAATGGTGCTGCTATAAGCCTTGGTTACTGTAGGACATCCTATGATGCGCTGTGCACCTCCCTCACCCTTCTTTCACTCTATCCTTCAAACCTCTGTCTCCATCTATCCTCTCTTCCTGTAACATTGGCTCAGGAGCTCCAAAGTTCTTTTTTACAATCACTGTCCCCATCAGTGTGATTAGTATCTCTATTATCATCTTTTTTTCTCTCTTTGCTCTGCTCTCAACCCAACAGTGGAGGCAAACAGCCACCAACCATCATCCTGATTCTGCTGAAGCTTTCTTTCCATTTAAATGTGCTTTCTCCTCACTGTCACCAAGTGCTGATTAAC
Organism: Etroplus canarensis; assembly: GCA_015106775.1. NCBI lineage: Eukaryota > Metazoa > Chordata > Actinopteri > Cichliformes > Cichlidae > Etroplus > Etroplus canarensis. The sequence continues at coordinate 9,054 of VUQH01012117.1, forward strand.
AGCATGTTTGATTTCTCTGTATTATATTGTCAGGTCTTCACCTTACTGAAGCACATAGCACGACTTAAGATTGTATAACAGAATTGAAATGGCCTTGAAATTTTAGCACATTGAATCACTTTTGTTTATTTAATCTTTTAATCTTTTCCTTGCTCTTTTATCTGCCTATATGGAGAACACTTTGAATTGCTAGTAAAAATGAACTGCAGGTGGCCTGAAAAATAACTTCACACAACAAGGTAGCTGTTGTGTATTAAAAGCAACTGTTCTCTACATCAGATTAAAGGTATATGGTATCTCTTTGTTTATTTTTTTCCCACAACTTCTTTGCACAATTCCCACAGTGGAAAAAACATTGACTATTGCTGGTTCAGATTATGTATAATAACTTATTGGACACCTTGGTAACTGCAAAACACCCAACCCGAGAAACAGAAAGAGAGCGCGCACGTACTTTACTAATTAGACTCATAAAAGTAACACACACCGGCCTGGATTTTCACATCTAAGGTTGCCACAGGAAACAGACACAACAACTCTCAACAACCAGTTACTGGACTAATTCTTTACAGATGTATGTTTGTCAATATTGGCATTTTGATACAATTCAGATTCTCTAAAGCAATGCAGTTATTGCAGTGACACTTTGGTACTTTAAAGCCAAAATAAACGTCCAGCACAAATCTAATAGTAATTTCTAATTGTGATGATTTTCTGTATGTGTAATACGCATTTTAAAAGACAGCTCTGTCTTGCAGGAGGTGCTGGCTCCAACAGCTCAGCTGGAAACATTCTTAAAGTATCACATTGCTATTACTGGAATGAAAATATTCCTCCTCCACTTCAGTAGGCTCCAATTCCGGCGTCGCAGCCCACACAATTTTTTAACAATAATGTTTTCCTCTACTAGTGTTTCAAATAGGAAGATCTCAGCCTTCTGTCCTGGAAAGAGAGAAAGACTTAAACACGCCCACATTTCTTTGCTTTTGTAAAGCATAATTGAATCACTTATTGTATGCCATGTTGGATTAGACCATGACACGTGGCTGATGTGAGGGGCGATAACACGACGCACTTTTTTAACTTATGTATAATAAGTTATTTTTATCGCTGTGAAACTCTTGAGGAGATTAGCTGTTGCCATGTGCTCCTACGGTTGAGAGTCTAACAGGGAGCAAAGATGGCATGCAGCAGTTTGCAATCACCATCATTCTCCCTTCATGACACAAAGGGGAGACTTTCACTCAGCAAGCATTTGATTAAAGCATCAGAAGAACATCAAGACTCGTTTTCGTACCAGTGCAAAACACAGCATGGAGATGTTGTACAAAGCAGCAGATGTGCAGTATATGTTTTTAGTGCTTTTGAAGTTGTCAGAGACACAAAAAAAGAACTTGAGGAGACAAAAGCTTAACGTGACATCTATTGTGAGGTAAGATTGACTAATTGTATTTTTCCAGTAATTACAGTTAATTTGATTTAGTACATCTAGTCAAAAATACTCAGCAAAAATGTTTTTTTGCTGTTATTTGAATGGATAAAGATTATATAAACAAGGTAACTAAAATCTGAACTCTTGACCAGTACAGTGAGAGACTCCTTTAGTCACTGTGGGTCAAAGGTCCACTGGTCTGCTTAGGGTCACCACAAATCAATACAAAGTTGCTTTGAGTGATCATGTTTATCACATGATGAAACTTTTCTATCTGGGGATTTCTTTTTAAATCATTTTGTGATCTCGAGGATATTTATTTTTTCACAGTTTTACACACATTTTGATATACAATACAAGAACAAAAAACACTCGGCCACCAACACATCACACCTACAGGTGATTTTGAGATTTTATGACATTCCATTCTGAATCCACAGGTATTAATACAGAGTTGGTCGACCCTTTGCAGTTATAACACCTCCCACTCTTCTGGGAAGGCTTGATGCAACCTTAAGGAGTGTGTCTTCAACTAGAAGAGCATTTGTGAGGTCAGCCAATGATGAGAAGGCTTGGCTTGCAATCTTCATTCTAGTTCATCCCACAGGTATTTGATGGGGTTGAGGTCGGAGCTCTGTGTAGGCCAGTCAAGTTCTTCCACACTCCAAACTCAGTCAACCGCTTTGTGCACTGGAGCACAGTCATGCTGGAACAGAAAAGGGAATTCTCCAAACTGTTCCCATAAAGGTGGAAGTGTAGAATTGTATAAAATGTCTTGGTAAGCTGAAGTATTAAGATTTCCTTTCACTGGAACTAAGGGTCGCAGGCCAACTCCATAAAAACCCCATAACATTATCGCTCCTTCACCAAACTTAACAGCTGGCACAATGCAGTCAAACTGGTAATGTTCTCATGGCATTCACCAAACCCAGACTCATCCATCAGACTGCAAGATAGAGAAATGTGATTCATGACTCCACAGAAGGCATTTCCACTGCTCCAGAGTCCAGTGGCAGCATGCTTTACACCTTTCCATCTGACGCTTGACATTATCTTTGGTGGTGTAAAGTTTGGATGCTCCAGCTTGGCCATGGAAACTCCTACCATGAAACTCGTTGTGCACAGTTTATGTGCTGATGTTCATGCCCGAAGAGGTCTGGAACTCTGCAGTATACTGACTTTTATGCACTCTGTGCCTCAGCACTCAGCAGCCCTGCTGTGTAACTTTATGTGGTCTGTCACTTTGTGGCTGAGTTACCTATATCTAGGAGGGACGAAATTTCACCAACTGACTTGCTGCCAAAGTGGCATCTTATGACAGTACCATCCTAGAATTCAGTGAGCTTTTTAGAATGCCCCATTCTTTCACAAATGATTGTAAAAGCAGACTGCATGGCTGAGTGCTTAATTTTAAACACATATGGCAAGGCAATTCACTGATTAAGAGGTGCGGCCCAATATCTTTGTCCATATAGTGTGTAGATTGTGTTCCAATGAATGCCTTGTACCATCAAATCATTGCTATTAGAATAAAATAAAGGAAACTTTTTATGCTTCTCTGCAAATCCCTATTATTATTTTTTAGACTACATTAGAGTAGCTTCGCCTGATTCATAGTTCTAATATACTAAATACTGATATATACTAAATTATACTTTTTATAAAATTTCACGCTGGGCCTTGATGCAAACCCTCAGTTTATTATATATGACATTAAAGAAGGAAAAGCATAACATGCCCACTTTAAGATGCATGAAGCTTGAATTGCATGTAATTATTTAAGTCTCTTACATAACAATAACATTTACTGTCCATGTGGTAATTAATGTGCTTAAAACAGAGATCAGCAGGCACTCATGTACAAGTCATCAAACTTTTATGCGTGTTAATCAACTTGACCTGAAGACATTTCATGAAACTATGAGCCAATATGTTTGTCTCCAGCCTGACTCATACCCCATCCACACCGACTGTGGGGTTTCACATAGTGAACAGATTTCTTGTTAACCAGAGCTGTTGAGGAGCAAGCAGGGGAGAGCATGCAGAAAAGACACCTACTGTGTGTTAATGCGTACATCCTGCTGAGATGAGGTGGGTCACCCTGGAGACCAGATGTAGGGATCTTAGCAGGTGGGTGCTGAGAAGATGCATATGTGTCCTGTTAGCCCCTGTTTTGTGGATTATATAACAGTGGAGACAAACAAATGTATGTCTTTGTGATGTTTTCAGTCAGAGGTCATTGGTGGACCCAAAAGCCTGTCTTTATATTTGGGGGTTTAAATCTCCAGAGTGAGGTAAAACAAAATATCCTAACTGTAGATGTCCTATGTTGATTTGTTCTTAGTCAAGGCACCTAATTTCAAAACTAAGTTAGTGTAGCTACTTAAATCTCATGAGTAACAAAAAATTAAATGCTTTATTAGTCCCTTAGGGAAATGGTGTAAGCATTGCATCAGAAGAAAGTAAATAACAGCGTCAGAGATTTATTAATAAAGTAATTAAAGTTACGTCTTCTCAGCATCTTGAATTAGGGTATTTAAATGAAAATGGCAGTACAAGACTAATGTAGGTATGAAAAAAATGCCACAGACCACACAACTCAAAATACATGTGTTTCATTACTTGATTTTTATATTTTTTTAATATATTTTTATTACTCTGCAATCATTTTATCCTCAGCTCAGATTTCTATAAAATATTATTATTTTAAAAATGTGACAACTTCAGACTATTGCTAAGATCAGTCACGGTTAGTCTCCTTAAAAAATAATTTACTGGCGCCATCCAGAGGTCATTTAGTGGCACTGTCACAAGGCGTCTGAAAGCTCAACAGGTACAAGACTTTGGCCAGTTGAATTCAGGACGATGAACCAGCACAGTTTTATTGCTTTTAACAAAGGTGGTGTCATCATCATGAATACATGGATTAGTTAAGAAACTCAAGGCACAAACAAAAACGTTTACATTATTTTCTTCCATGATGGACCTGCAGCAGCTGAGTGTGGATCTGGACCTTAGCTAGTTATGGAGATTCCATCTTAACAGATTTCATACCTGGTATGCTCAACTTCTTGTTTTGTTTTCAGAAGCAGGAACAAGCAAAGACAATATCTTTCATTCAAATGCATTATTCTTCATATTTGTGCAGGGAAATACAAAGTCTACTTTTTCAAGAGGGAGTATAGGATTGGTTTTATGTGTAGAGTTCTTTAGTGTTTGTCACTGTGGTGTGCTACTGTGGCTAAAGGGGACAAGTTTTGTTGAAAAATTTTCACACAGACTGGATCTGACCTTTGTTTCACATGGGAATTGCATGTAGAATTGAGTTTAATGCTCTTACTGTCAGGAATAAGAAACTAGACATGTGTCACATCCCTAATCCTACTGTGACTGGGCAGGTTTACAATATTTGGCTACTATATTTAATTTCAGGTTCAGGGTTTAAACCAGGGGTGTCAAACATAAGGCCCACGGGCCAGAACCGGCCCTCCAAGGAGTCCATTCTGGCCCACTGGATGACTTTGGAAAATGTGATTTCAAATAAGGAGGGCATATACCTTTTGGACCTTTAGCTTTATATTCAGTTTTACAGTCTTCTTACTGACAAATACATAACCCTTAGTAAGTAAGAAAGCAAGAAAGAAAATGAGTTTTTTCTTCATCGGAATACTTTATTCAAGATACTATTTACAAAGTACAAATAGGACATTTTCCATGAATTCACAGATAATTTCTGTTTTTTTAAAAATTATCAGAAGCTGCCAAAGACTATGAGGGGGTCCCCTTCCGCTTGGAACTTACCCACCCCTTGAAGACCAGGAGCTAATCAGTCATAACCGGAGGTGGCAAAAGCATCCATTTCTTAACCAAGCATAAGTACAGATAGTTATGTTTAAAAAAAGGCTCTGGTTTAAGTTCAAGTACTGATTAAAATTCTTTACTCAACTAGAAATCAAACAGTATAGTCAAAGTATAAAAGTAAAAAGTGGCTCTTTGAATGACATTTCTACCAGCTATTTTTGTGCGAAGTTAGCTGAACCTCATGTCATAGTAATATAGTATAAAAGTAATATTAATAAAAGGGAACAGGAATTTTACTTCTACTTCTATTAGTTAATCTAATGAACGTGCTTAACTTGAACAATTGTTATGCAGTACACAAGCAGAAAAAACAAATGGGATAAAGATCTTTTAAAATCTCTGTTTGCTGTTGACTACATTGTAGATGGGTGTCTACGTGCTTAAACAGAAAAAGGAATAAAGTGCTATAAATGGTGCATAAACTACATGTTTTTTTTGCCTCTTTCATCTCTATGTCTTTTACATCAGTTGCACACAAAAAGAATCAGTGATGGATACACCGGTTGGATTGTCTTGTATGTGTTATTGTTCTCTCCATTTAGGTTCAAATTGATCTGATGTTGGGAAGACGTGCAGTAACGTCAAATCAGACTATTTTATTAATCCCAGGGGGAAATTGCTTAAAAAATAATCACTGACTCCCCTCAAATGTGTTAAACCTAAATTTAGCAGCCAGTTTTGAAAATGAATGCGGTAGAAAGTAGATATATCTGTTTTAAAATGTAGGGAGTAAAAGTAAAATGTTATCAGGAAAAATACTCAAGTAACTTACTGATACCTGAAAACGATTTGTACTTCTTTACTTCCCACCTTTGGTAGTAACTGTTGCTGACTTAATGTTATTGCTGCTTTATACCAGGGGTATGCTCACCAGTGCCATAACCAACATGCGTCACAATGCAGGGACTACAGAATGTCCTCCAGGTCTTGACCCAATGTCCAAACCTGGAAAAGCAGAAGTCTGCATAGTCCTCGACGACTTCACCAATGGTAGCACAGGAACACTGGGTACTAACCAGAAAGCAATGGCCAGTCAGGAGATCATTGAGGTATTATAATTCTTATGTTTAATATTTCATATTACTAATATACAATGATATTTTTTATTATAGGTAGCAAAGCTGAAAAGAGGTGGATGATTGATAGCTGGTGCAGAGGCATCAAATGTTGTTGTTGCAAATTATCCCTGTTTGTGCTTTCAACAATATAATTAATTTCATTCAGGTCTTTGATCTTGCCAATCCTGCTGGTACACATAACTGTAATTCTTGTCACTCTGCACAAAGTTTGATTCAGTTATTAATTTGCCTTTTACATCTCACTGAACAATGCCAAAGCACTTTTCACGTTCCGTTACTTTATCCCACTTATCACGACCTTTGGGATATGTGATAAACAGTTATGAACAAGATAATATAATGCTGCACCGTCATGATTTGAGTACATCCAATAAATGTGGACTTGACACCAGCAAAGATAAAAAAGAACCATACCAAAGTAAGTCCCAATAAAGTCACAAAGAAACATTTTCATAACTTATGTAAAAGGGCCAAAGAGAACATTTGTTTCTTGTGTCTGTGTTAAATCGACCCCCCCCCCCAAAAAAACCCCCAAACCAAAACAAAAAAAAAATATAGACAGGCACATTCAAAAAGCTGCATTCTCAGTTTATCAACATTAAAATGCTTTTCCTGTGATTTTATATATATATATATATATATATATATATATATATATATATATATATGTATATATATATATATATTAAAATTGGGCAACAATGAGACGACCCCCAAAGCAGGAATGGTTTTACAGGTGGAGGCCACTGACATTTTTTTATTTCCTCATCTTTTCTGACTGTTTTGTCATTAGGTTTGCATTTATCTAGGGTCAGTGTCACTATTGGTAGCATGAAGCAATAACTGGACCCTACAGAGGTTGCACAGGTAGTCCAATTCCTCCAGGATGGCACATCAATACGTACCATTGCCAGAAGGTTTGCTATGTCTCCCAGCAAGGTCATAAGGGCATGGAGGAGATTCCAGTAGAGCTAGACAGGGCCGATAAAGGTCCTTAGCCCATCAGCAGGACTGGTGTCTTTGTGCAAGGAGGAACAGGATGAGCACTGGCATAGCCCTACAAAATGACCTCCAGCAGGCCACTGGTGTGAATGTTTCTGACCAAGTAATCAGAAACAGACTTCATGAGGGTGGCCTCACTGCACAGCTCCATGGCGCTCGACTGGCATTTGTCATATACCAGGTCTGCCACTGGAGCCCTGTGCTTTTCTCAGGTTCACCCTGAGCACATGAATGATGAATTTCTAAAGAAAGCTTTTTTCCTTCTGGCCATTTTGAGCTTGTACACAAACAACTTCTGATGCTTCAGATACGAAACTAACCTAAAGAATGCCATGCTCCCGTTTTGCTCCCTCATTAGTACAGCGGTTTTCAGCTGTGGAACACAGTTGCAAAAGGGTTTTCTATTGATCAATTAGCCTTATAAATGATTAACTTGGATTAGTAGCCGTACCAGGAGATTGATCCAGATTACTGATAGTTGCTCATAATAGGTCTCTATGCAAAAATGTAGCTCATTCTTTAAAAATCATCTGATTCATTTTAATTGTTTATGAAATGGATAAGATTGTTTGTGAATATCATGAAAATGTGTTTTTCTTTGGAAAACAATGAAATTTGCAGGTGATTCTCAACTTTTGGGTGTTAGTTCACACATCAATGAATCAAAAATCATGATCCAATATGTATGATTCTAAAAACTGCACACTTACTTTAGGCACTTTAAATACACTTTGATTTTACATCTAAGCAGGACAGTTAAGCAACCTAAGAAGGCTTCTAACTTTTACTTAAGTAAAAAGTTGAAATACTTTTTTCCACTTTGAAAAATTAATATCCAGCACAAAATTATATTTCAACTTTTGTGCAGCACCACTATTCATGTAGTACATCTAAAATAAAACTCAGGGCTGCACCTGAGCCTAAAAACACTGTCCAATTTTTCTACACCACTTTTTTTTTATTATTTTATCTCTGATTCTGTTAAAGATGTTAATGATGGAGCTGCCAGGCAGGAGGAGAAGAGGAAGATCACAGAGAAGGTTCATGTACTGAAGGCAGGCATGCAGAGGGTTGGTGTGAGGGAAGAGGATGCAAGGAATAGGGTGAGATGGAGGTAGATGATCCACTGTGGTGACCCCTAACAGGAGCAGCTGAAAGAAGAAGAAGAAGAAGAAGAAGAAGATTTTATTTTTGATTAAATATTCCGATTTCCTGTGCGTTCCCCCTACTTTGTTCTGCATGCCATCCCATTAAACATTCTGGAAATGTCCCTGCAGTCAACGGTTTTAGGTTTCCACTGGGTAACTTGATGGTTGCAGGGCATGCAAGAAACGTGACCTCACGTATATCATCATGCTTCTGCTATATACAGTTATAAAACATGGGGATATCTTTTTGCCCAGTAAAACAGAGCGTGAGGAACTGAATGCGTCCCACCAAGGTTCACATTTTTATCACACTCTTCTTTATAAGCTTTCAGTCAGATATGAGTTTCATAACTGTTCCCTCTGTATGAAGTGCAGTCATGCTGCCGAGATGCTTTATGGTTTGTTTTGTAAGTCTGAGTTTTTCTATTAAAACAAAAAAGTTTAAACAATAGCCAGATAATATGTTCATACAGAATTTAAGAGGAAAAATTTTATTTAGTGATCAAATGTAAAATCCAATTTAGAAAGAAAGAATTTTTGATTGTTTTTCTTTGTTTTATTGTACTTATGTAAGCATGTGTTAAATTGTAATTGACATAAACCATTAAACTTGAAAGTTGAGTTTCACCTAAGAGTAACTACTGCAGATTTTATTACTGTATAAAGTACTTTTGTTGGGTTGAAACTGATTGTCCTACAGTGTGTTTTGGTGCTTTATATAAGTGAAAAAATGTTATGGATATGTATCTATATGTTTTATAAATAAATATGCCAGTATTACCTTTGAAAAAGCATTATTCTACCTGCAACAGCCCATTTGTTTCCTGAGTTGTTTCATTTTTGGGGGAGCCCTTGAAGAAAGTTGTGACTAAGTAACAACAAATATAAGGTACTCCCAAGGTCATTTTTAGTTCATCTTGTTTTAATTGTTTTAATTGCTGGGGGTGGCTCTTTTTATTTGAGTTATATAGATTATGAATTTACAATGGTTATCTTTTATATTACTGAAAGTGATATCGCTTCATAAACGTGGATCAGAGTACTTACAGCATCTTAATGTCAAGGTCTTCTCTCTCTGGCATCTGCAACCTGGCACCTTTCTTTCAATCAGCCTCTAACAGAAAAATTTGGATTTAATGTTGTGCAAAAGTCTCAGGAATCCCTCATTTCTTTATATTTTGCTTTCAAGGAGCCAGGCTTTCTTCTAGTTCCCAAAAGTGACATTTAGCAATAGTTATCCAGGATTTTTTTGAAGTTTTTCTTTGGACATTGAATGCTTTTTCATTCATTTTTTTGTCCAGTCTTTGTACCTGGTCTTCCATAAAATCTCCATAAAATCTTCCATAAAACTATCTACAGCAGATGAATAGTATCTATAAGTCATGTCGTTCAGTTGATCCATTTACTGGTCACTGAAGCCTCATCAGAAATTGTCTCAGTGGAAAGGTGACTGTCAAGAAGCCATTTTTAAGGGAAAGAGGGAGAAAAGACTGAGGTACGCCAAATTATACAAGATCTGAAAATCAAGTCAAGAATCTTTGGAGTGATGAATCCAAATTTGAAATTTTTGGTCAAAATTGTCACCAGTATGTATACAGGATGTCAGGAAAGAGGTCCAACAGGGAGTTTCTACAGCCATCTCTAAAACATGGTGGAGGCTCTGCCATGGTTTGGGGCTGCATTTCAGCCAGTGGTGTTGGGGATCTTAAATACATGTCAAAAAAGCTTGCCTAAGATAATTCAGGATGTGTTGAAGAATAAAGGTGGTCAAACTAAATATTAAATTTGTTCATTATAATTGTACAAAATCTGTTTTTTCCTTACGCATTGTATTACCATTTATGTTTGAATGTGTTTCTGTTATGGCCTACGGCCGAGGGCAAGATTGGACCCAAACGCAGACCAAGCACGGACACAGACAGGTGACAGTGGAGAAGTGTACTTTATTTACAGTGACCTAAAAGGCGTGGCGAAAAAACAGTGACAGTAGTACTGGTGAGGGATGATGTGGACCGGACCGGAGCGGGCAGGTGCGCTGTAATATAAAAGACAAAAGTGAGTATGTGCAGGAGTGGGTCGGGCTCAGCGAGTGAATACAGCTGGGCGTCAAACTCACGATAGCGGACTGCAGAGTGAAGTGGAGAGGTGGAGGCTGTGGAGGTCTGGGTGAGTGTCCACACAATGGAGAGG
>VUQH01012119.1:11435-29981 GCA_015106775.1 Etroplus canarensis
TTGGTTTTTTTTTTTTTTTTTTTTTTTTTTTTTTTTTTTTTTTTTTTTTTTTCTCTTTCTCTTTTTTTTTTTTTTTGTTTTGTTGTTTTTTTTTTTTTTTTTTTTTTTTTTTTTTTTTTTTTTTAAAAAAAGCTCAGTCCTTGGCACTCATTGTGTCAATGGGCTGGCCTCGTTCAAATGAGGAGAATTAGATTTTCACACAGGCCTAAGGCCACATTCAGGCCAGCAGCAGCCCAGTGGGAATGAAACAAAGGCTCTCATTCATCTGAATGGAGCCAGTCCATCAGCTTGGCAGGGGGCAACATAAGGGCTCGGGCAAAACAAGGAAGGGGCATCCAGCCAAAAAACGTGAACCAGGCTCAACTTCAATCAAACTCTGCCTTCAAAGGAGACTTTTTTTTTTTGCATTGCACACAGAAAACAATCATTCAGTTTTACCACAATTAATATTTATTTCGTATCCAGTAATAAAGATTTTCACTTGTTTTTACTTTTGACTGGCTTAAATATAGCAAACCGTAAGTCACACTTCTGTTATAGTCACTGACTCAAAAAAAACATTTGAAAATGTATTTATTTGTGCAATCCTGTGTTATACAGTATGTAGGTGTAGCCTTTGAATGTGACAACACCAGTACTTAAATTGAATTTTCCAAATAATACCTTAAATAACCCACCCAAGTGCAGTCCCCTGAACAGTTTTACAGGAGCTCATTTTACTGTTGCTTTCCTAATGTTCCACATCTGTACGGATGCTTAGAATGTAATGGCACAAATAATACCTGAGAGATATTAGTTTGGACTAAATCCTGTTGGAGATAATTGTAACACTGAATTGTGCAGGAAGTTGAGGAATACTAGCTAGAAACAGTCACCCCCAACCGGTTGTGGCAGACGGCTGCCCCTTACTGAGCCTTGTTCTGTTGGAGGTCTCTTCCTGTTAAAAAGGAGTTCTTCCTTTCCACAGTCACTAAGTGCTTGCTCATAGGGGATTGTTGTTGGGTTTTCTCTCTAATACTGTTGAGTATTTACAGTCTAAAGCGCCTTGAGGCGACTTTTGTTGTAAATTGGCAATATATAAATAAAACTGGATTGAACTGAACAGCCTATTCTTATATCTACATCCAGAATTTAATGAAAAAATTGTTTTTCCTAAGTCGGACTAGTCTGTACTCTGACTCTTAGTAGTCAGTGTAGTAAATAATCTGGCAAAAAGGCAAAGCGTTTGGTATCTATTGAGCCTAGACTGCTTCAGACCTGCAGGTCTTTTGCCCATCTCCAGTGGCTCTCACGAAAAAATGCACTAGATCAACATGGAAATGAACAATGCTTTTTTAAAAACAAGCATATTCTACATTTTTAATTTTTAACGAGTTTGTTAACAGAAGTATCCCTCATATCTGTCTCCTGGTTCTTTAACAACTTGATTTTGCTAAACCTCAATAACACTGGATAGCATAGCGTATACACATAGGTGTATAGTCCTGAGTCTCCTGAAGTATTCATTGCAAATCCAAACCAGGAGTCCAAGAAGAAAATAAAGATTTTAATAATATGTGGACAGATTGTTTGATTTCTCCAGCTAAAGTCCAGTCATCAATTTGTGTCAAGTCAAAATTAAACTAAAACAGGGCTGGGGTTTTTTTGGGGGTTTTTTTGTTTTTTTTTTTACTATATTTAAAACTGTTTGGCTGCTAAATATTTCTGATCAAAGTAGGCTAGAATTTCTTTGATTCATTTGCATAAACACAAGAATAACAAGACACATGTCCTCCAGCTGACTTAAAGTGACCGGCACAGCTTTATAGCTTCTCTGTTTCAAAGTAGACCTGCAGTATGAGAATGGATGTTTTTTCCACCACTTCATAACTGTTCCATCTTTTGGGGGAGGGGGGGGGGGATAAAACCAGTTTGAAATGTTAAATTTTTATCTTTTGCTCTATAATTTCACAAATACAATAAAACCATGCTGCTATTGGAATAAAAAAATATCAGATAATCCACCAAGTAGCCCACTACAGAATAGTCGCGTCTGTTGCGGCTTTATACAGATTTTTTTTGTTAGTAAAGGTTGCTGACCCCTGCTTTAGACAGTATTTGTTGAAATGGCTTTCCTGGATTCTGTTTCATCGTTGCACTTCGACGTGATTGTACATCTCAACTCCGGAACATTTCACTGAGTTTAAGAAGTTACCCTGCAGTGAGTGCTGTTAGTAATCAAGGGAAGAATTCTGGAGAGCGACTCCATCTGTGTGAGTTGTGTTTGGGTGTGTGATGGTAGTTGTTGAATAAATAGTAGCACGTGTGCACTGGTAACAATTTGCAGCCAGTACTACGTGTGTGTACGTGCCACCTTTAACGTTCGCTTGTTACGTGAATGCATCCACTGGGCGACCATTTGCTCCCCTGTGCGTATGTGTGTGTTGGTTTGCAAAAATAGGAAAGTGATTCCAAGGCAGGGGGAGCGTAAGGGCCTCCTAATTTTGACAAGGATTTCCTCCTGCCACAGAGTCCGCTTTATTAACTGCATTACACGGCATCCTGTGACTGCCTTCCCATTACAGGACCAATAACAGTGGCACATAAACTGTCTAATACAGGAAAGGAGTGGCAGGGTTGCATGATGGGTACTGATCTGCTCTGTAGTGTCACGTAGTAAAACATTTTTAAAGGCTGACGCAAAGTTCTGTTTAGTCTGTTTTACCCTTTGCCAAAGTTTCCCTAAAGATCTGCCATCTCTTAGCTTTTGACAAAGCCTTTTGAAAAGTTAAGTATTTATAACATCTATGGTGGTGTGGTGGTTCACATTGTTGCCTCACAGCAAGAAGGGCCTGGGTTCAAATCCACTGGCCATCTGGGGCCTTTTTGTGTGACGTTTGATTGTTCTTTCTGTGTCTGCGTGGGTTCTTTCCAGGTACTCTGGCTGCCTACCAGAGTACCCAGTACTCCATCGTCCATCAGTTCAACTCTAATCAAGTCTGTTCTTACTTTTTCTTTTATCTGCTGGCACGGGCCACTTTCTGTCAAACGGAAGACTCACTTGCAAGGTATCATGAAGGCATGCAGCAGAAAAGCTGGTAAACTGCTGAATAACCTTATCGAATTGCAGAGAGTTGGATTACTGATGAAAGCCCAAGCAACCTTGGCTGATCAGAGCCATCTGCCGTGGTGTGAATTTATGTTACTGTCAATGCGCAGATATAAACTGCCACAATGTAGAACTAACAGGTTCAAAAAGTAATTCATCCCTGCTGCTATTAGCCACGTAAATGGCATTTTATAACTGTATTTTATGTCTGATGTTTTGTTGTTTTTATGTTTGCTGGCCTATACTGAATGAAGATACCTTGTACCACAGTCCAAATAATTAATTAATTGGCAATTCTAACTTGGCTGTAGGCTGTCTTTTTCTCTGTGATAAACTGGTGACCTGTCCACGGTGTTCCCCACCTCTTGCCTTTGATAGATTGAATAGGTTCTAGCCCCCCTATGATCTTGTATTGGATAGGCGAAAGGAAAATGGATGGATATTAAAATTATAATCAGCTTACGTTTAAGACCATACACTAAGTAGGTGCCAGGGCCACAGAAGGGGGGAAAGACATGAGGTAGACCACCTGCAGCGCTGCTTGATTGCCTGACTGTTTTAAGCACTCGTGACCAAGGAATAAAACAGATTCATGGTAACTACTACATATTCACCTTTTTTTTTTTTTTAACCTTTATCCTGCCCAAAACCACTGCTGACCCAATTCCTGGAACTACAATCATTTATACTTGTTCTTGACCCTAATACATAGATATTATGCTCAGTTTTGACTGTTTTCTGAATGTTAGACTCATCCACCAGTCCCCCCCCCAATCTCATTTTATCCTTTGGGTGACACTAACTGTTCTAGGGAAATCTTAATGCTTCAGTTTACCAAAATGTTTTAGACAATTCTGTGCTTCCAGTGTTGTGGGAACAGTTTGGGGAAAGCCCTTTCCTGTTCAGCATGACTGTGCTATGTGCTCCGAACAAGGTCCATAAAGGCATGGTTGGATGACTTTGAGTAGCATGTCGGTGTAGTGGTTAGCACTGTTGCCTCACAGCAAGAGGGCCTGGGTTCGAATTCACGAGCTGGCCAGCTTGGATGCCTCCTCTGTGTGGAGTTTGCATACTCTCCCTGTGCTTGCGTGGGTTCTCTCTGGGTACTCTAGCTTCCTCCCACAGTCCAGAGGCATGCCAGGGGATTAGGCCAACTGGAGATTGTAAATTGCCCATAGGTGTGAGTGTGAATATTTGTCTTTCTCTCTATGCTGGCCCTGCAATGGAGTGGTGACCTGTCCAGGATGTACCCCTCCTCTCACCACACGCACACACAAATCTCCATCATTGTTGGAATGTGCAGCAGATTGATTATTGGTTTTAAAAAATTAAAGTGCGTGTGAATTCTTGGCTTTGGAAGAGCCCTTGCACACTTCATGGGTAGGATTTTCCATGTGAATGAATAAACATTAGGCAGGTTTAAAGGATGAGTTTATGGCTTCACAAGTGGTGAGGGAGGCACAACATCTGAGAGGTCCTTCAGTTCACATCAAAAGGCTTTTTATGCAAGGGTCACAATGTCTGAGGTTTCCTGCCAATGACAGAGTGCAGCTAATTCTGGTGCTCATGGAAATCATGTTTTTGATCAGACATCTGTGATTTGATTTAGAAGCAGAGGCTATTTGTGATCTGTATTCTCTTGAGGATCCTTTTGATCGTAAACATCACAGCCACTCTTAGCATTTTAATAGGGATTGCTGGTCTCATGAACTTGCCATTTTAGGTGAATCTGCTGCAGTCAAGTTATCAACAGTATCAATAAATAACAACTGATTAGCATTTAATAGTGCTGGTTTGTCATTAAGACACTCAAATCTGTATCTTTCTCATTGCATCTGATTGGCAGCTGTGGCATAATATGTGACCAAATTCAGGAACATTATCACAATTTATGTGCTGTGTACTCTGAAACACATGTATTGACCAGTCTTCACGCTACATAGACCTTGTTGATATTCTTGCCTTCCTATCAGCACTTAGCTACTCTTGGATTGCTTCCACTGCCCCCTAATTATCACAGTGGCTATTTTATACTCTGCTTTTCCACCCAGACCCAACCACCTACTCATCTCCCATCGAATAGAAAACATTGCTGGCAGCAACCTTGCCACATTCCTGTCACGACTAACCACATTTATCTTTAGTATTCTACAACCTGAAATCCAGAAAAGTTGGATGTTCTTTAAATTTGAACAAAATGAAAACTAAAAGACTTTCAAATCACGAGCCAATATTTTATTCACAACAGAACATGAATAATATAACAAATGTTTAAACTGAGAAATATTACAATTTTATGCACAAAATTAGCTCATTTCAAATTTGATGCTTGCTACAGGTCTCAAAATAGTCGGGACTAAACAGTTTGAAGACGTCTGGGCATCGAGGTTATGAGTTTCTGGAGTTTTGGTGTTGGAATTCGGTCCTATTTTTGCCTGATATAGGTGTCCAGCTGCTGAAGAGTTTGTGGTCTCTCTGACGTATTTTTCATTTAATGATGCACTAAATGTTCTCTATAGGTGAAAGATCTGGACTGCAGGCAGGCCAATTCAGCACCTGGACTCTTCTCCGATGAAGCCATGCTGTTGTAATAGCTGCAGTATGTGATTTGCGTTGTCCTGCTGAAATACACGAGGCCTTCCCTGAAATAGGCGTCATCTGGAGGGGACCATATGTTGCTCTAAAACCTTTATATACCTTTCAGCATTCATAGTTCCTTCCAAAACATGCAAGCTGCCCATACCATAAGCACTTATGCACCCCCATACCATCGGAGATGCTGGCTTTTGAACTGAATGCTGATAACACGCTGGAAGGTCTCCCTTCTCTTTAGCCCAGAGGACGTGGCGTCCATGATTACCAACAAGCATGTCAAATTTGGACTCATCTGACCATAGAGCACTTTCCCACTTTGAAACAGTCCATTTCAAATGAGTCTTGGCCCACAGGACATGACGGCACTTCTGGACCATGTTCAAATATGGAGCTTTAGTTGACATCTGCAGATGGCACGGTGGATTGTGTTAACCAACAGTGGTTTCTGGAAGTATTCCTGGGCCCATTTAGTAATGTCGGTGACACAATCATGCTGGTGAGTGATGCAGTGTTGTCCGAGGGCCCGAAGACCATGGGCATCCAATAAAGGTCCTCAGCCTTGTCCCTTACGCACAGAGACATCTCCAGTGATGTTACGCACTGTAGATGAAGAGAGTTGCAAAGCCTTTGCAATTTGATTTTGAGGAACATTGTTTTTGAAGTATTCCACGATCTTTTTACGCACTCTTTCACAGATTGGAGAGCCTCTGCCCATCTTTACTTCTGAGAAACTCTGCCTCTCTAAGACATCCCTTTAATAGCTAATCATGTTACAGACCTGATATCAGTTAACTGAAGTACTTGCTCGATGTTCTCCCAGCTAAATCTTTTTGAACTTTCTTTGCTTTTTCAACCATTTGTTGCCCCCGTGCCAACTTTTTTGGGACCTGTAGCAGGCATCAAATTTGAAATGAGCTCATTTAGTGGATGAAGGTGTACAATTTCCCAGTTTGAAAATTTGTTATATTGTCTATGTTCTGTTGTGAATAAAATATTGGCTCATGTGATTTGAATGTCTTTTAGTTTTCATTTTGTTGAAATTTAAAGAACATTCCAACTTTTCTGGAGTTTGGGTTGTACAAAGCTTAACGGACATGATTTTATCTCTGAAATTACCCTTGTATTAACTGGGTTCTCAGGTATAGTTTTTGGTTGTGGCTCAATTTAACTCTTAACATCTAGCAAATGAGACCTCTGCATGTTGTTTGTTTTTGTACATGTTCTGGACACCTGATGATGCTAGGCCACCTTTTTCTTTTCTTTTTTCTAACAAAATCCTGTTGTCACAACCTTGCTGCTGCAGGAATCATTGGCTTCATGTAATCTAGTGTGTGTGTGTGCGCTTTGACTGACATGCAGGCCAGCTGGGGTACCTTGCCTGTTAAACGTTTGATTACATCCAAACTGCCAGGCGGAAGAGGGGGGGAGTGGAGATCTGAATCTGTTAAGCGTAAATGAGCTGAGCAGATGTTGGCCAGATGTGGTCGAGAAGGGGAGGAATGGCGTTTGGGATGAAGAGAGAGCACAGATCGCAAGAGAGGCTCACCATCCACACACTGACAGCTTTGTTCACCTTCTCTCAGTAGTTAAGCATTACCCTCCTTCCTTCTTCCTTTACACATACTTGTATACTCCTCCTCCTCTTCTCACTCCATCCTCCTTCCTCTCCTGCGTCCCTTCCACGCTCCCTTTGAAGTGAGGACAGTGTGCAGGAAGCAAGCTGGAATCGATTGCTCCATGCATTAGGCTAGGAATGTGTGACACCCTCCTCCTAAACCTCCTCTTCCTGCCTCGTCCATCCTCCTAACACATCCCTCATTTATCCCCATCACCCACTTTTGTCAAGTAAAAAAAACAACAAAGGCTGATTAGAGCGCTGTACACAGTACATTAAAACAAGTAAAATAAGATCAAAATTAAAACACTAAAAAGCAGACTAAATTGATTAAAAACAGGCAGATAAAATGCAGGGACACTAACAGAAAACATAAAAACAGACGCACAGCAGCCACCAGTCTGGAACTTTGCTGAAAATGCAAAGGTGAAGAGATGTGTCCAGCGTAGGAGTTGCTCTAATATAAGAAGGGAGATCATTCCAGAGTTTGGGCAAAGGAACGATCTTTGAGGTATAAAGGGTCTGATAAATAGGGCGATGTTAATGTAATGTAATGTAAAATCATGTAATGATTTGAAAATAATTAATAAAATCTTAAAATCAGTCATCAGCCAAACAGGAAGCCAGTGTAAAGAATCAAGGATCGGGGTGATGTGGGCAAATTTTTTCGTACCTGTTAACAGACAAGCAGCTGTGGCAATTCTGATTTCACTGCCGTAAAGTCAATTAAAATAGTCTGAAATGAAGACATGAAAGACCTTTCCAAAATCATTAAATAACAGAAATGATTTAATCTTAGCTGGGGATCTTAAGTTAAAAAAGGCATTTTTGACAACTGATTTTACTTGTTCCTGTTGGTGCAACCCAACCAATCACCTAACCAAGGGGTCAGCAGTCTTTTCTATCAAGAGCCATTTTTAATCAAAAAACCATTCATCTTGTTTCGCTTGTTCAATTCAGGGTCGCGGGGGGTGTTGGAGCCTATCCCAGCTATCATAGGGCGAAAGGCAGGGTACACTCTGGACAGGTTGCCCGTCTGCCGCAGAGCCAACACAGAGACAAAAAGCATTAATGCACACATTTACACCTTCGGCCAATTTAGAATTGCCAGTTAACCTAACCCCCATTGCATGTCTTTGGAATGTGGGAGGAAGCCGGAGCACCCGAAGAGAACCCACGCAAGCACGGGGAGAACATGCAAACTCCACTCAGAAGGGTCAAAGGCTGTGTGAGCTGTGAGGCAACAGTGCTAACCACCGTAAGCCACCGTAAAAAACAAACAAACAAAAACAGTATGGGCATTTAAGTCTCATACTGAAGGTGACATAGCCTATTAACATTACTAACTGGGTTACAATTAAAATCTTTTATCATAAGCAACTACTTTCCAGTGGACTGCATTTGCTTTTTTGTTACAATCATGCCACTTTTTTCTTTTTATTTAAGAAGTTATGAAACTAAAATATTCAATTATTTGCTTTTAAATAATTTTTATTTCAAGAAAACCAATTATAAAGTGGAGAAAAAATATTTATTAGCCCATTTAAGCCAACTTTGGTACAGAGTAGCTGTGATGATATGTAGGCTACTCTGTTTGTGTGCAAGTTAGTTAAAATAAAAGTAGCCTACTTTGGGGCAATGCATGTTAATGGACATTGACATAAGGGAATATAAAATGGAAACATGCCAGATTTTAAAAATTATATATAATATGCCTAACCAATTGTCCATGGTACATTTAATAGTCACAGCTGCTAAGGTTCGGTAAAATTGAGAGGATAAGGCCCCAAGCAATAGAAGTAGGCTATGATGCACATTTTTACAAATGAAGACTGAAGAATCTCTTACAGTACAGAATGCACCTTTTGGCTTCTCCCTTGTATTTTCCCCAAGGGGTCGCCACAGCAGATTAATTTGCATTGGTATTTTGGCAGAGATTTTATGCCAGATGCCCTTCCTGATGCAGTCCTCTGTGGGGAGAAGGGCTTGTGTTCCCACCTGGAATCTCTTACAGGAATGATCTATAAAACTGAAATGCTTTTATAGATAAACGGTAAAAAATAAAGTTAAAAAAAATTAAATTGAAAATGATTAAATAAAAACTATTGAGTTCTATATATTTTTTTCTTTTGGTCAAAGCCATGGGGAGCCATTGACGTGGGCAAAAGAACCACATGTGGTTCGGACCCCTGACCCTAACCCTCTACCACCTTTCACATAAGACACTGCTGTTATTTTAACTGCAACCCCACGTAGTTAAAAAAAAAATCCACTTATTCTACACGGTGATTATTAGTAAAAACATGTCTTACGTTTTCGATCCTGCCACCAATGTCTGTCAGGTTGATATGACGCCGTTATTTCACTTGCTGATGATGCCTAGTTACAGCTTCTCAAATGAACATCTGGTGCTTGGATTTTCTAGCAAGCAGTTTGAAGACAGTTGTAGTTTTTGTATTTGGGTAAGCTCTTTTTTTATTTAACAGTTTTTAACTCTGTGCTGGACTGGCAACCTTTTGTGGGTGTACCCTACCTCTCACACTGCGACAGATGGCATAGGCTTAGGCCCCCTCTGCAATCTTGAACTGGAGAGTTCAGAAAATGACTGGATGGATGGGCATTTTATAAATGAAACACTTAAATGTAATGTAGACATTATCATGCTCATGGAAATGATTGTCAATTTCACTCTAAAAGCGCATCCACACAGCAAGTGATTTGCTCGTCATGCATAGCTTTGTCACTGACGGTTGATCGTGAGTGGGCAAACCAGCGGTATCCTTTGCTTTCATTGGCAGTTGCTTCAGTCGCACGGTTCAACGGTTTAACCTGGAACCCACCCGCTCCACATCGCCAGCAATTATTTCACCCATTGTTGAATGAAGTCGCCAGATGTCATTGACCTTCTGGTTGCCACGTCTCTTCCAGTTGCTTCCTGTGTGGCTGCATCACAGCTGTAATCTGCAAATGACAGTGTTTTGGAGTTGCTTTTAGAGCTCTAGTGGCTTTCAAGAAAAAGTTTTGTATCTGTCAGTTTATTAAAACTGTACTTTCAGTTTTCTTTTGAAAACTGACTAGAAAATTACTACTTTGAATACCAAACTCCTAAAAGTTGGGACAGCTGTCCCTGAGCAGTGTTTGGTCCTTTAGGGAAGTTTTTTGGAGCCGCAACAGGAAAACCTGATGCTTCTCTACTGTAAAGCTACTGTGTTAAATGCCTCTGTCTCTCTGTAAATGGACTGTCATTGAAAGAAACAAATCACTTTGTCAGCAACACTCTTGGTAAAAGTAAAGGTCACATAAAAATGAAGTGTTTTTTTCTGCTTTTCTCTATGGCTGCAGCTCTCTCTGCCTAAGAGTGCAGACAACCAGTGGACTTGTCTTTAGTGAGCAAGGTAGTCAATGGGTCACAGAGTCTGCCATTCAACCAGTAATCCAGCAGCGTGAGTCATCCACCTACTTCAGTCTGCCAAGTTACAACAAGCTCAAGGCCTGCTCCACTGACAGAACAATGAGGCAGGAAGGATGTTGGTTAACTCTGCATAGCATTATGTATTATCATTGAAAATCATCCACGATAATGAACACCTATGATTTATTCTCTCTGTCACCCTTTGATACTGTACAGTGGATATAGAAAATCTGCACACCTCTGTTAAAATACCAGGTTTTTCTGATGTAAAAAAGTGAGACCACAAAAAAATCATTTTAAATTGTTTTCTACCTTTAATGGAACCTATAACCTCTATAATTCAATTTAAAAAAGAAACAAATCTGTTAGGGGGGAAATCTGAAAATAAAAGTAGAATACACTGGTTGCATAAATATGCACACCCAAAACTAATACTTTGTTGAAAAGCCTTTCGCTTTAATTACAGCAATCCAGTCTTTTTGGGTACACACCTGCCATCCATTAAAGCAATTGATTAATCTCAAATCTGCTGCCCTAGTAGGGTTTTCCTGACAATTACCCATTTTCATCCAACAGCAGAAATCATGGTTCACAGAGAGCTGGCATAGCATCAGAGGGATCTTATTGTTTAGGAGAAGGGTACAAAAATGCATAACATTTTATGTACCATGGAAAACGGTGAAGACGGTCATCAAGAAGTGGATAAAATATGAAAGCACAGTGACGTCACTGAAAACTCCAAACTTGATGAAACGTCTCCATGTGTTTCAGCTGTGAGGTGGGGTTCACAAGACGGAAGCCTTTTCTTACAAAGAAAGACATCCAAGTGGGGCAAATTTTTTTCAAAAGAATACATCGGATCTCCCGAAAGCATTGTGTAAAAATCTGTCATGGTCTGATGAAACCAAAGTTGAACTTTTTGACCACAATTACAATAGGTATGTTTGGCGCAGAATCAACACTGAATATCACCAGACTACTTTATTCACTGTGAAGCACGGTGGAGGCAGCATCGTGCTCTGGGGCTGCTTTTCTTCAGCTGGAACAGGGGCTTCAGTCAAGGTGGAGGGACCTATGAACAGTGCCAAATATAAGGACATTTCACATGTCTTCTGGAAAGCTGCAGAGGAATTTCACCTGTCGGCATGATGGTGATGAAGGTGGAAAAAGGTTTGAAATGATTTATCGTGGTCTCATTTTTCTCCACCAGGAAAACCTGGTATCTTAATAAGGGTTTGTAGACTTTCTATAGCCATTGTGTATTTTGGAATGTGGTAATCTAGTAGGAGAGCTTTTCAGAGCTCCACTTAACTCCATTTTAAACTTGCAACTTCAGCTGATACTTCAGCAGCATCCAGTACATCAATTCATATTCCACCCTAATCCAGTGCTGGCATTTCAACTGAGACTTTAAGACTGGCACTTTGTAACATCAGGTGAGAGTCATTACTTGGCCAAATCACAGCAGACTACACTTTGCTAACCAGCTAGTCATGACATCATGAGTGTAATCTCGTTGTTAAGGAGATATCATGTACCACATAGTGAAAACAAATAAACAATACAGTAATTAATAGTTCTTTTCTGTTTGGAAAAGCTTAAGAAAAAATGTAAATCAGCTGCTTCTTGGATTACGCCAGGACTAAATGTTCTGTCTTTTATTTCATCATGTTCAGAGGAGCACTTCGGCCTTCGTTTTTTTTTTTTTTTCAGTGCCTCTGATACGTCATACTTCTTGTGACATGATTGGGTAGGTTTAGAAAAAAATTCTGGGATGCTAGTCTTTTCTCAAGGTATCGAGTGGTGTCCCAGATGTGGCACTGAGGCTCGTCTGCAACAGTTGGTACTTTCAGATTCTCCCTTCATCCCCGAGGAGTCGCCACGATGATGAATCCACACATGTGTGGTTTGGCACTGATTTTTAATCCAGATGCCCTTCCTGACGCAACCCTCCCATTTATCCGGCCTTGGGTCTACCAGGAGGAGTACACTGGCTCGTGAAAGCCTGGGCTTGTTTCCAACACTCTCACAGTTGAAGTGCCACCACTGATGTGTTTGGTTGAGATACATAGATTATTTTCGTGCCGATAACAGACACTGAGGTCAGAATCCAGAACTTTTTTTGTGTAAAGTAAAATGGACTGGTACTTGTATGGCACTTTTCTACTCCGAGCACTCAAAGTGCTTACTACCAGCCTCGTTCATCCATTCACACAGGGCTTTAGTCCATTCATTAACCATGTTCTAACTTTCACGCACACACTCACACTCCAGTGGGTGCATCAGACGCGGGTTGGGTATGGTGTTCTGTGTAGTCTGTATGGGCGATCGGCTCCATAGTCCAATCGTCCTGTCGTCCCCCCGTGACATCACTGATGACTGATAGCATTGCCATTGGGGAAAAGAGGTTAACATGCACCCATTGTGGTAGTGCTGCCCACCCTCCATAACACATAATGTGTGGCCCAGACACACAAAAGTCAACAGTGTGCGCATGAGAGAGTAACACATACCAGTAGTTTATTTCTCTTTTCCTGCATGAAAAGACTTTTCGATATTGACATATAACGTTAAGTGATTTTAACGTTACTGTAATTAGTGAACATAAGTGGACTGATATCTGCTGACCAGCTAAAACAGTAACAAGTCTAGCTGGCTCTTTACTTTTTTTACTCAAGACCCATAGTTCTACTATATCATCCCGTTTGTTTTTTCTGTTTAAAATAGTGCGTCTTTTTCTCCACCACGTGCTTCCCCACTTAAAGCCAAGGTTTCCACCAACAAAATCTCCCGGTGGAAAAGAGGACATTATGGAGACGAGATAAACAGCATCTTTAAACAGCAAGTGCACAGTCACGTTACTCTCAAGTTTAAAACTCAAACCAGCGGTCAGCAACATCATCTTCTTGTTTTTTTGTAACTTTTTGATGGATCATTGTAACCGCTCCACAATCGCACACGTTCGTTTCAGTGCATGAACTTGTGTGGACATGCCCTCGCATGCCCAGACGTGTCTGTGTTTTAAGTGTCAGTTATATTTGGAGAGTCAACATGAGACTCTCATTGGGCGGATTAAATTCATTACAAATCTAATAATGATTCTGTTAATTTAATGCATCAGTGGGGAAATGAGCTAAAATTCACCTTGTTTGTTGAGCCATCGCTAATCACTGTCCACTGCTGATCCTTGACTTCATTGTGCAATTGGCGCAACTCTAGTTTAAACACCTTTTTATCACTCAGCTGTCAACTTAAAGTCACTGTTTCCCACATGCAGTTAGTTTCTGGAGACCATAACCCAGCCCTCACTCTTTCAAGACTTGCATGTCAGCTGATACTTCAGCTCATGTTAGCACCTAAATGTCAGCTTACATGTCAAACTTAAAACCAAAGTGGCTTTTAAATCTGTATCAGCACTATTGCATCCGACTGAAACTTCAGTTCCTTTTAGCAGTTTGCCTGTAGGAGTCACTTCCGTGTCTACTGGCCCTTATATCATCTTTCAGTACTCCAACTTCAAGCTCCTTGATAGTTAAAAAACCCTTAATTTTGACATTTAAGGTTTTCAAATGTTTCATGTGCTGTTTCACAGCGAATGGAGCACTGAAATTTTCCTGTACATTTTCAGCAGGGAGCTGAAGGGGTGCCTTTTAATGGGGTATAATTTTGAGAGCCCATTGTTTTTGGTGGCAAGTCTTCAATTAAATGTCACAGTGTCACGTTGGTAATTTGATATAATGTGGGTTTCTTGTGCGATACAATTTGATACATTTGATGGGGCCAAAATTTCTAAAAACCTAAGTAGAGGAAAGAAAAATACAAATGTTCTCTTTCTTTCATCTGCAGCTCTTAAACAGTTGGCCCCACTTGACGTCCGTGCAGGCCTCTGCCAACAGTCACCCTTCCAACGGTTTGCTGGCGCACCATGTTGCCACTTCAGGAGTAGAAGGGTGGACGGGGGGTGAAAGTGCGAGCAGGGCAGAATTGACTGCTGGGAATCAAACAATGGCTGCCAGAGGAGGAAAAGGAAGGAGAGAGGAAGAGGTAGAGGAGACGGCACAGACGCACCCACTGGAAGTTCTCTCTGGCAGTCCATCAAGTCTGGACTCTACCCTGCGGCATATTGTTCAACAGTTGGATATTCTCACGCAGGTCAGTTATCAGTAAAAGCTTCATTTGTCAACTCAGGATACCGGCGGGAGTGAAAAACATTGTAGGACAGCAGTGTTTAATCCCAGCATCAGGTCATTTACTATTCAAAATGTCCTTGAGGCAAGAGCTAGACTGCGATATATTATTTTACCTGCTCGCTTCTGTATCTGTTCAATCAAGTCTCACCGTTACATGAACAGTCATTTTTGCTTTCCATGTGTTGTGTACTTAGTGACAGCTGTCATGCAATTTATGGGCAGGAAAGAAAGAACAAGACACACACACACACACACTCTCAGTTTTGCAGTTTTATGAGAAGTGGCTCCAGAAAATAAATATGCTGAGATATATATAGAATTTTTTTTTTTTTTTTTTTTTTGAGACCCGATTATCTACAGTGGTTTGCAAAATTACACACACACACACACGTTGGTATTTTTCCTATTTTTTTGTATCAAAATCTGTAAGATAAATTAATGTTTAATGTAATGGATATACACAAAATAGTCCAAATTGCCAAAGTAAAATGTAATAAAAATATATTTTAAAAATATGTAATATATTTAAAAAAGAAAAGTAGTGCATACATATGATTTGGACTATTTTGTGTAGATCCATTTGCATGAAATAAAAGAAGTTACTGGTTGTAACTCAAAACAATAGGAAAAATGAAAAAGGGGGTGAATACTTTTGCAAGCCACTGTATAAGAAATATTTGGCTCATTTTCTGCTTCCCAGAAAAGATGAAATGTAAAACAATCTTTACATGGTAAATATTTACACCAACCATCGTAACTTGAAAGCTAGGCTGCCTCTCTTTAGCTCTGATGTTATTTTTCTACTTTGTGACCGGATTGATTTCAGACGGAAGGTTGCCCTCATTTTCTACATCTATAATTATTCTACAACTTCTGTATAATTACCATGCTTTCCCACCCCCACCACTTCACCTCATGCAGACCGTTTCGGTGCTGGAAGAGCGTCTGACCCTGACTGAGGACAAGCTGAAGGAGTGCCTAAGCCACCAAGCTCTGATTCTGAAGGACGTGCGAGCATCTAGAGAGAGGCGGAGGACAGAAAGCGAGGGGACGGTTGACTCTCCTGAACATTTTACTTGAGGACAACTTTACCCTGTCTCGCACTGTAACATAAAGACATGGAGTCTTTTGTACTGCTTAGCCTCAAGACTGTGAGACATGGGTGTCTACATAAGTGTGTGTGTGTGTATTGTGTAGGACCAACATAGTTCCTCCATGTCTTTCTCCACCTCTTAAGGACATCCAGCTGTACAGCCAAGCATTCCACCTCTGTGTGTGTTTTCATTTGTGTGTTAATGCGGATTGGACAGCCAATCTGGACAGCTACAGCTACAAAAACAGACGGTGCATGTCTGCCGTATGACCTCTTTGCGTGTGTGTTCACCTGTGCATTTGCCGGTGTTTCAGCAGCAATATTTTTTTTTGTTGTATTCTGTTTGCATCCTTGCAAAATGCCATGTCGTTTCGAAACCAAGCTGTGAATATTTTGCCTCAAATACACTTCATATACATGGAATTTATATGAATAAACAAAACACCCTATTGCAGTAATTGCTACCTCCGTCAAGGACAGAGGTTATGTTTTCGTCAGCGTCGGTTTGTTTGTGTGCAAAATAACTCAAAAACTTACAAACGAATTTGGCTGAAAATTTTTTTTTATGGATTTGGCTTCATAAAAGGAAGAGCTGATCGCACTGGGATGGGATCATGACTTGAACAGTCTCCGGCCCTGAAATGACGCGCATGCTCAAAAGAAAGCTTGACGTCACAGCGTCTGCGTGTGCGCGGCGGAGCTCTGCGCGCTCTGAGTGCTTTTCTAGTTAGTTACTGTATCTCTGTCCAGACAAAGGCTTGTATACTAAGCCTTTGTATGGAGAGAAATTAGCCTCAAAAAGCCAAAAAATGAAAACTTAAATTAATAAATATATAAAATTGTGTGTGCTTAATTTTGGGTACAATCTACACACAAATATCTATCAGTTTGAACACGCATAAAGCAGTTTTACAAATGCGCACACCACAACCTGTATAATAACATTTTAAACAGAGTTTATACTCTAGTCTTAGCTGTGGTTTGTTTTTAAAACGGTTCCTGTCTATATAAAATGTTACATTAAGGTCCATAATTTTTGGGACAATTACTTTTTTGGGGGCAATTTTGCCTCTGTACACCACCACAGTGGATTTTAAATCATTCAATCCAGATGTGATCAAAGATGAGGCTTTCGTCCTTTACTTCAGAGGCTCTAAAGTAAAGGACAAACTCTGTCCCTTTTAAATATAAAGATTGTTTTTAATGTCTGGGTGAAAAGCAATGACTGCCTGGCGTCAAGAACCCATGGACATCACCAAATACAGTTTCCCTCCCTTGAGATACTCAGCCGCCTTCACTTGCTGCTTGTCTCTGCCTTGAGTTTTGTCCAGTAAATGAAAAGCATACTCTGTTGGGTTGAGAGAAAGTGACTGAATTGACTGTTGGACATGCACTCTAATGGATGCATTGGTAGCAATTTGGCATTCAGTGTCTTACCCAAGGACACTTCAGGATGCGGACTGGAGCAGGCCAGGAACTGAACTACCAACGTTCTGATCAGAAAAAGCCCCACTCTACCTCCAGAGCTACAGCCACACAAAAGAACATCCTATTTCTTTTCTTATGCTTTGGGTCATTATTCATTTGCATTATGTAGTACGGTCCAATCATTTCAAAGCATTTGGCCGAGTCTGAGCAGAGAGCGTAGCCCTGTGCACTTCACAGTTCTTCCTGCTACTTCTACTTGCAGTCGCATCAATAAGCACCAGTGACCCAGTTCTACTGGCAGCCATACATGGCTGTGCTATAACATTGCCTCCACAATGTTTGACAGATGATGTGGTATGCTTCAGATCATGAGCTGTTCCTTTCCTTTTCTGTACTTTTTTCCCCCATCATTCTGGTAACAGTCAAGTTTGGTTTCATCTGTCCAAAGATGGGTAGGTTTTTTCCAGAACTTGACAGGCTCTTTTAGAGGATCTCTAGCACATCTGGTCTTTTACATTTAACCAGGTGGAGAACTTTTGAGATCAAGAATCTCTTGCAAGAGTGTCCTGTGCTGACAGGCAGCATTACCCTAGCAAGTTTTTCCAATGGCAGGAGGAACAAACCTGCACAAGCACAGGGAAAACACATAGACTCCACACAGAAGTGCCTAACTAGGGTTTGAACTCAGGAGCCTTATTGCTGTAAGGCAACAGTGCTAACTACTGAGCCACCATGCTACTGCTCCTCCACTGGTTCAGTACTACAAGTGTGTGATCACAGAATTCTTTATTTAAAGCCCTGTCACACTTTGACGATTTACCAAGTGTATGCAGACGTAGGAAAAAAACTGCAAATACGCCGGCAAATGTCAGTTGAATTCTAGGTAAGTTTTGTACAAGTTAAGAGCACGCCGGTATACATGGTAGTACAGCAAGGTCACTGGAAAATTTTGAGCATGCAGAAAATCTCAGACATTTGCCAGTGTGTGGCTCATATGTTCCACATCCACGGACCATATGTTGCAGGTACTTAATGCATACGGAGACTCACGTTACTCATATGTCAAAATACACAGAGGTACCCAAAACATATTAATAACCTATGAGTAACATGTTTTTAACATAT
>VUQH01012119.1:32254-43828 GCA_015106775.1 Etroplus canarensis
TTACATTTTGCTACCAAAGAGCCAGACTTTGTCATTTTTAAAGTGGTCCTCAGAAGTAGTTCTCCAGGCTTTCTGAAGGTTTTTCAAAGTGTTTCTTTAGACATCGGCTGCTTTTTCACTCATTTTCAGATCAGCTCTTCTACCAGACCACTTTTAGATAAATGTTTTTTGTTTGTTTATTAAGCCACTTAAACGCTGACCTATGAATCATTCAAGCATAAAAAAGGCACCTGAACACAAGGGACAACCGACTGTTGTGTCTACACATAACAGACAACTTGGCAAGGAATCCTTTTTAAATTGTATCTTTAGGCACTTTTACTAGCACCCTGTCACAAAAGCACATCATTTGTACCCATTTTTTAGCTGAATCTATGAAAAATGTCAAAGATAACAGAGTTTGACAGGCATAAAATAGCATTTTGGCACCAACAAGGTGACTCCCAAAGGGCTATTAGCTGATAACTGTGCATATCTTGGTATGGTGTGCAGTGTGTCCTTAAAAAATGCGAGGAAACTCGACAAGTGAAGGACAAAAGAAGAAGTGCTCTGCCTGAGAAAAAAATATCTACAGCAGATGAATAGTATCTGAAATTCATGTCCTTAACAGAAAAAATCATGAGAGATTCATCTGGTCTTTGAGTCGATCCATCTACTGTTTGACAAAACCAAAAATGGGAAATGGGTAGAAAAAGCTGAGGTATGGCAAATTACACAAGAACTGGACTGAAAATTAGTGGCAACAGATCTTATGGAGTGATGAATACAAATTTGAAATTTATGGTTAAAATCATCCAGATGTCAGTAGAGAGGTCCAACAGTGAGCATCTACAGCAAGCTGTAAAACACGGTGGAGGCTCTGTCATGGTTTGGGGATGCATTTCAGCCAGAAATGCTGGGGAACTTCTCAAAATTGAAGGAACTGTGTGATCACACACTGCTAAGGCAATAAAAGCCTACCTGGATGGAAAAACACACAGTGAAGCACTGTCAGTCATGAGTAGGCCTCCCCAAAGCTAGGACCTCAGCATTATGGAAGCAGTGTGGGATCATTTTAACAGGGAACAGAACAAAAGGCAGCCAACAGCCAAAGAACAGCTTTGGAATGTCCTTCAGTAAAACTGGAGAACTGTTCCTGAAGACTACTTAAAGTAATAAGAAGAAAGCTTGACTAAGAGGTTTGAAGATAGTCATACCAAATAGTGATTTTCAAGCTGGTTAGAATTGTACAAACTGTTTTTGCCATATGTTCTATATTTCCAGTTATGCTTGAACATAGTTTTTTTTTTAAAATCATTTAACTATTTCCCATTTTCCAAGCAACATATGAAAAATGAGGGATGGCTTGAGACTTTTTGACAGTACTATACAGTAGATCAACTTCTAAATCCAAAACTTAATCTTCTGGTTCACCTCAGTCATTCATAAAATGCCACAATCCACTTCCTTTCATGCTCACCAGAACTTGACCTTCAGGAAATCTGCATGATCAGCTGAAAAGCGGAGTGAGTGGAGAAGTGCTAAAGTCCTACATAAATAATTAGAATCAACAGTTGCAGATGAAGACTGCTCCTAAACCATCCCTTGAAACACATTACGTCCTAAACAGCTGTCTATCATTCTATTATTCATGTTGATGTAACTCTAAACCCTGGACTGAGAGCCAAAATGACTTCACTTTGCCCAAAATTGCCCTCAAGGCCTCCAACTCTTATTACCTATACACAAATGGAAAACCAAGAACTAACAAACTTGGTTACAGAACCTTTCGTGTACCAAAGCAGGAGGGACACGCATGCAAACATTTAAAGACCAATTTCCCTCTTTGCTTCGATCTCATTAAGTGCACACAGACCTTGCTTTACGGTGAACACAAGTGCAGTGTGTGTGTGTGTGTGTCTTTAGTGCATTGTGAACATGATCCCATAACTTGTTAATAGCTTCCTGGAGGAGGGGCTTCCTGTTTGTTTTGAGGAAGGCGCTCTAACAACCGGACCCGCCACTAGGCGAATGCATGGTCGCAGTTTACTGCTGAACCTTGTGTGTGTGTGTGTGTGTGTGTGTGTGTTTGTCCTTCAGTTAATGGGCCTTGAAAGTATTTGTGGAAGCAATGTTCCAATGTCGGCTTGAATGACTTGTCAAACTGATATTGACTGTAAATTAGATAACTCTTATCTGCTGGCCTTTAGCTGCTGTGGATATGATGGATGTTGGGGAAAAAATGTAAAGCAAACCCCAGATGGACATGTAAAGTATTTTTTCTTTTTTTTAAAGGGTCAGTTGACCCAGATCCCAAAAGCATTTCCTCTTTTTCTTCCATGATATCAAGCAAATCTTAATTTGTGCTTGGCTTAAGACAAACATTCACCCCAACACAACAGAAGGTGCCAGGAGTTTAATTCCTGCAGCCCACAGCACTGAAAGCTGATATTTTAAAAGAAAATCCTTGTTTATTGAAAAATCTACACAGTAGGCTGTCAGACTTTTTTCTACCCCAGGAAACAATTAAATGGAACAGTCAATACAAACTAGTCCTTTAACTGTTCAATAAAGTTTAAGGGTGTTTTTAAAAGTTCTCCTGCAGCTCAGCGGTTCAGATAGGTCAGTCCTTTTAAATCTGGTAATTTTGGAGAAGTTTTATTAGTCTGGTTTTCAGTGGAAAGAGGCAGTGTCTCCTGGGGTTTTTAAATGGTGTTTCATCTTTTTTTTTTTTCCTGACCAGAAGAAAATTCTGCCTTCAGTCACATGAAAAAGACAGTTGTCACAGGACCCAGTGCAATCCTGTAAAAACCAAGTACACCCTTGATTCTTCTAAAGGAATTAAGAGTGCATGTAGCAACCAGGTGCTGGTAATCAAATGTACTTGATTCTTTGATCATCAGCCAGTCTGTCCACCTCTACAGAGGAAGTAGTAGTTTTTGGCAGTTTGCTGCTCTGAAGCATTTAGGTGTGTGTTAGCACAATGCCACAATCTTCCCAGGAGTGGACTTCCCAGCAAATTCACCCCAAACTCAGGCCGTGCTCAGAAATGACAAGATACCCGAGAGCTACATCTCAGACTCAGTTTGCATATTAAATGCTCAAGTTCATGACCGTACAATTGGAGGAAGACTGAACAAGCATGGCTCTAATTGGAAGAGTTTCCAGGAGAAAGCCTCTTCTCTCTACAAAGAACATGGCAGCACAACTTAGGTTTGCAAAGTTGTGTATGAGCAAACCACAAGAGTTCTGGAACAGTTCCTTTTGGACAGATGAAACCAAAGTGGAGTTGTTTGGCCATAATGCACATCACCACAGCATATCAGCAGAAACTCCTCATACTAACTGTTGAGCATGGTGGTGGAGGAGTTGATGATTTGTGCTTGTTTTGCAGTTACAGGTCCTGGGCACCTTGTAGTCAGTAAGTCAAACATGAACTCCTCAGTATACCAAAGTATTCTAGAGTCAAATTTGGGAACATCTGTCTGACTGCTGAAGCTTGGCCAAAATTGGGTCACACGGCAGGACAATGATTACAAGCTGAGCAACAGAATGGCTGATAAAGACATGTATCAAGGTGTCGCAATGGCCCAGTCAAAGTCCAGACCTCAACCTGACTGAAATGCTGTGGTGGGACCTTAAGAGAGCTGCAAATGAGCAAATGCCTACAAGCTTTAATGAACTGAAACAACGTTCTAAAGAAGAGTGGGCCAAAATCCCGCCACGACAAGGATGTGAGAGATCAGTAAAGTCATGAAGAAACTATTACTTCCAAGTTATTGCTGCTCAAGGTGGTTCTAAAAGCTATTGAATCACAGGGCGTGCTTAGTTTTTCACAGGACTGCATAGACTCTTGTAAAAACATTATTTTTCAAGTGACTGCATGTTCTGCTGTCATGTGTTATTTCTGCTTTCAGATGCTAATCTTGGCCACACACTTCCTTCATGCACCATTCATTTTCACCCTGCATGGTAAAGTTGTTCCTTCATACTCAGCACAAGGTGGAAAGCAGACATTATCTTTAGCTCCCAAATGAATTGAAAAACAGGAGTTTAGCTTTAAAAAAAAAAAAAAATTTCCCTTTCACCCTTGCTGGGAGGATGAGGTGATAAAGAGAGGCCAGGGACAAAGGAGGAGGGAATGGAAAGAGAAAAAGGAGAAGGAAGACTGCAGGGGAGAGGAGGACCCTGCACCCACGCCTATTAAGTTACAGTACAGTGGGTGTCTTTGGACTCAGGATATGGCCTTAAACAATTACTGATTATAGTTTAACATGAACACCTATTCACACATTCAGTAACACCTGTTCAGATGGGTGCAGAAGAAGGAGTAATAAACACTGGGGAATATTTCTTGGCAATACAGTCATAAACACGAATGATCGTCAATGAGTTCAAATGAAATAAAGCCACAAATTAACTATACTCTTTGAGGCTGTCGCCTCTTAAAGTGAGGCTGTGTGAATTTGCAGTGCATATCTGCAACACTGATGTTATTCAACAAGAGGAAGCTCCTTTATTTTTCTGTGACACACACTTCTGAGCAGCCTGATGCGGCATAGCGCGTTAGGATATCTTTGCAGACTGGTCTCGGCTTAAACACTCATGTCCTGTTTTTACAGGGCTTAGCGTGTTGAAAGCTTATCTCCGGTGGAAAGGGGAGCAGTGGATGGGGAGAAAAAAGAAAAGTGAAGAGAAAAAGAGAGTCAGCTCGGGGAGGGGAAGCTGACTTCCGCACCGGGAAGGTTCAAAGGGACCTCCAGTCCCTGTGTGATCTGTTTGCTGAAATTTGATCTCTGAGTTGATTTTCTCTCATGTTCTCCCTCTCTGTCTTTTGGCCTTCCTGGTCCTCTCTTTCACACACAGGAAACAGAAAGATGCATGTACACAAGGCCTCCGACTGACAACAGATTCAACGTTTTCGCTTCCTTTGTGGGCCAATAAAATCTTATTTGTTTCTCCTCAGACTTCCTGTATCCTGGACACAGAGTTTACTGAACCCTAAATAGCTTTACTTACATGGCGTATAACCACTTTATTTTCATCATAATTCCACACAAGTGACATTAAATGGAAAGACCTGAATTCTTGACCGCTGAGGGTATCCTTTGGCTCTGCTGTGCAGGCTTGGTTATTTTGCAGGACTAGTTTGGGTCCACTAGTCCCCTTAGAAGGAAACATGGCTGGAATATATCAATAAAAAGTCATTGTGAGTGAAAAAATCCCTCCCCCAAAATCCATAGGGCTCTCAGAGTTCACTGAATTGCTGTGTAGTTCAGTTCTAGTTGCCAGATCTAGTCATGTGAAAAAGAGAGTCTTTACAGGACCCTGAATTCCTGTGAAAACCTAAGTACGCCTCATGATAGCTTGTAGAACCACCTTTAGTAGCTACAACTTGAACTAATTGTTCTCTGCTTTACCTTATTAGTCTTTCAAATTGTTGTGAAGGAATTTTGACCCACTCTTCTTTACAATTTTGCTTCTTTTCATTGAGGTTTTTGGGTATTTGTTTATGCACAGGTCCCAGGTTGAGGTCTGAGCTTTGACTGGGCCATTGCAACTCCTCGATTCTTGCCTATCTCAGCCATTCTGTGGTAGGGATCTGTGCTTGGGATCGTTGTCTTGTTGTATGACCCAATTTTGGCCAAGCTTTAGCTGTCAGCTTGTGTTACATCTGACTCTTGAATATTGGGGTATACAGAGGAGTTCATGGTCAACTGCATGGTCCCCAAGTCCTTTAACTGTAAATCAGCCCAAATCATCACATCTCCAACACCATAGTTGACAGCTGGTTTGAGGTGTTTCTGCTGATGTCCTGTGTTTGGCTTTTGCAGTGCATTATGGCCAAACATCTCCAATTTGGTCTCATCTGTCCAAAGGGCATTGTTCCACAAGCCTTACAGTTTGTTCAGATGTAGTTTTGCAAACCTAAGGCATGTTATTATGTTCTTTTTAGAAACAAGAGGCTTTCTCCTACCCTTCCAAACATGGCGTACTTGTTTAGTGTTTTTTCTAATCGTGTAGTCATGAACTTTAATATTTAGCCTGCTAACGGAGTCCTGTAGAGTCTGAGATGTAGCTTTTGGGTTTTTGCAGTTTCTCTGGGTATTGCATGCTAAGACCTCGGGATGAATTTGCTAGGATGTCCACTCCTGAGAAGATAGTGGTATTATGATAAATAGCTTAATGCCCAAGACCAACAACCCTGCTAAGTATGGAAGAAGTAAGGACAGCAAACTTTCTTTTTTAGATGAACTGAACACCTATTAAGATGTTATGAACCAACAACACTCTGTGCCACCAGCATCAAAGCATCAATTTAGAGACTGCGTTTTGGAAGAATGGAATCCAGTAGCATTCCAGATACTTGGAAAATCAATGCCAAGGTGGCATGTTGTGGGCGAAAACACCCTTCTAGAAATCTTTATAATGGTGTCATGACCCAGGTCCAGACCACAGAAGCAGTTTAAGAATGATTTATTGTTGAGATGATCAGGCAAAGAGCGACGATATCACAGGGTTACAGCGGGGTGGGCAGGCAGGTAAGTGGCAGCTGGAACCGTCTGAGGTCGGTAAGGGCAAACAGCAGTGAAGAGGCACCCTGGGAGTGGTCTGGAAAAGGAGATGAGAAGGCGGGGTTACTGACGGGACACAAAAACTCTATTAGAGACAGCTTTAAGGAGCCTGACGTTACCACTGTGTGGAGCTACGACAGTCTGGTGATGATGGAGCGCGGGACCAGTGCTTAAGCACTGCCAGAGGTGATTGATGACAGGTGCGCAAAAGCCACTGCTGTAGCTGGGAGGGCATGTCTCAAGGAGCTCCATCCAATCACAGTCTGCCAGGAAGAGAGCGAGGCGAGGGGAAGGGCACTAGGGACCAGGATGGCAATTGGTTTCCCTTTAATTCTTTCTCTGTCATGTTTTAGTCAAATAGGCCATAAAAGGCAATGATATAGTGCTTTTAATGAACTCCATGTTCCTATTTCCATTTTCTAAGAAAAAAAAAATCAAGCCCTAACCACCAGATGATATTTTCTACTTACACTCATCTGGTCAAGA
This sequence comes from Etroplus canarensis, assembly GCA_015106775.1. NCBI lineage: Eukaryota > Metazoa > Chordata > Actinopteri > Cichliformes > Cichlidae > Etroplus > Etroplus canarensis. Next base: position 39,295 of record VUQH01012119.1, read on the forward strand.
CAGTCCCTTATCCTCCTGAGACCCAAGCTCTTGTTTGGTATTCATGGGATGCAAGATATCTATGTTTGGCCCTGCAGAGCAGAAAGGTGCTGAAAAGCTAAATGCATTGTTCCCATAAGAAGTCTCACGGTCTCAGGAGGTCAAAAACTGTTTTCTGCATTTTTTAAATCCGTAAACATTTTGCTTCAAAGAGGAACAGCTCTCTTAACAGCCTGAGAATGCAACAGAAGAAGTAAGCAGTAGTGATGAGCACGTCAGAAAACATGTAGATGGGCTAAATTTCATCTTAAAATCACTTCCAAAGGTGACCTGAATTAATCTAAACATTTAATATGCAGTTAACAAAATCACTAGTTCCTAAGGGATGTACTATACCTGTACACAACTGTAAATGACCAGGACTTACATGGTCATTCAGATTTATATCTACTTAATGGAAATGTGTTGGAGGATGAAAAAAGAATCATAATTTGAGAGTTAAGACTATGAATCCTTCTTCTTCTTCTACTACTTTCGGCTGCTCCTGTTAGGGGTCGCCACAGCAGATCGTGTATCATGAATCCGCATTTAGATTTGGCAAAGATTTTACGCCGGATGCCCTTCCTGACATAACCCTTTAAGACTCCGAACACTAAGGACTTGAAAGGTCGTAAGAAAAAAAAATGACCTCGCAGTTTGCTTATCAACACACAGACTGACCTCAGGCTCACCACTTTTTGACTTCCCAGAAAACTGAAAGAAAAGACCAAAAGAAAAAAAAAACAAAATATAAATCTCTCCAACTCCCTTCCCATAAACGCTGCTGGACTTCCTATATGGCTCAGTTTCAGCTGTTTTATCTGGTTCCTTTTTCTCTGGAATAAGGGACACAATGTGGGAACAGGTCGTCTCTGTTCCTCAGATAAGGAAGCGGTGGCTTCCTGGCATCCTGGCGTGTTATTGGTCCAGGGCTGTGTGGGCTGAAGGTCACTCTAGCGGGATACGCATCCTTCCCGCTTTGCCATCGCGAACTTGCTCGGTGAGCCTCCAGTGTGTATTTAATCTGTGTCAGGAGGAACAGCTTCATTATTTGAATTAGTATTTGTAGCTGGAGTTCGGGTTATGCCAGTGTTATCGAAGTGGCATCTAGCTGCTGTTAGAGGACCTTCAGCTCAAGAAATGTGAGCAGTGAGTTGCGTGTGTGTGCGTGTTTTGCACGTGTGCATTCAGAGGAGCACAGATTTATGGGAAGTGCCATCTGGGCTGTGGGTGGCAGCTCTGACTGGCATATCCTATTAACCCTTCTCTCACACACATACATGCTCAACATAACACACACTGCTGCTTTATCTGCTAAGTCATTTTCTTGCCATGTTAATGACCTTGTTAGGACTGGTTTTGAGTCCATGCAACTGATTTTTTAAATAATATGTTACAGGATGATTTGCAGTTAGGGCCATAAGTCTCTGGACACTGATACTTGTGTGTGCGAGTGTGTGCGTGTGTAACCACCACAGTGGACAGTGGACCACCAAGTTTAACAAACTCATTGCATTCACTGGTTAGGAATTAGAGCCATTTTTATACAGAAGGACCCCATGTTTAGAGGCTCCGAAGTAATTGGACCAACAACTGACAAGGACTTTCACAGCCAGTTGAGCCCCGTATCCTTGATATTCCTCGACAAGTTAATCAGATAAAATATTTTGAGTTGAGTCAAAGTTTTAATTTGTATTTTGTAGCCCTTCAACACCATTATGAGGCTGAAAAAACAGAACAAACCTATCAGAGAGATTGCAAAAACTATAGGAACAATAATCTGGTACATTCAAAATTCAGCCTGTACACCTCCGCCTTAAAGCTGCCTTCATGTGACTAATAATTGTTGCCAGATGTTCTCGCCATCATAGGTTTAGCCACACAAAGTTTGGAGCAAAAAAAGTCACTTGCTACAGTGACAATGATATTTTCATTTTGATCCCACGGCCCCAAAGACATTATCAGTTCTTCTACCCATCATAGTAATTTAGTTTGCAAAAGTTGGCTGGGTTCCAGCAGCTGAGTATGCTCCTAAGCTGCTAAAATTTCATTAATGACTGTGGGTGACCTTGACTTGTGATCCCACGATCTCATAAATGTCATCAGATCTGTTCCAGCAAACAAGTCAGCTCCTGCGGCGATAACAAGACTTGTAATGGATGGACAGATGGGCAGAAAACCCTGAAACATAATGCCTCCTCAGTGGAGGCATAGGAAGAACCAGTGTACTGCCAGTTCAGCAACACAAAAAGGCCTGGAAGACCACAGAAGGCAGTTCAAGTGGACGATCACAGAATTATTTCCTTTGGTTTAGAAAAACCCCTTCACAACGTCTAGCCAAGTCAAGTACGCTCTCAAAGAGGTATGTGCATCTCTGTCAAAATCCACAATCAAGAGACGTCTTGACAAAAGTAAATACAGGTGCAAACCACTGGTTACACTCAGGAAGATTTGTGCTTCACAGTGCAAATGGATAATGACCCCAAAGCATACTGCCAAAGCTACCCAAGAGTTTCTCAAGGTTAAAAAATGGGATATTCTTGAATGGCCAAGCCAGTCACCTGATTTTCACCCAACAGAGCAGCTTTTCAGTTACTGAAGACAAAACTGAAGGCAGAGAGACCCGCAAAACAAGCAGCAGCTGAAGGAGGCTGCAGTTAAGGCCTGGCAGAGCATCTCAAGGGAGGAAACACAGCACTTAGTGATGCCCATGGGTTCTGGACTCCAGGCAGTCATTGACTGCAAAGGATTTTCATCCAATTATCAAAACCAGCCTTCCATTTAAAATGGTGTTAATTTGTCCCATTACTTTCGAGTCTCTGAAAATGATTGACTGCATATAAAAATGGCTGTTGATGTGTGTGTGTATACCTTTTGGCTGCTCCCTTGTGTTCTCCACCAAGGGGTCGGCACAGCGGATTAATCCGCACTGGTAATTTGCCAGATGCCCTTCCTGACGCAACCCTCCATGGTGAAAGGGGCTTGTGCTCCCCACCTGGGATCGAACCAGGGACCTTTCAGTCGTTAGGCAAAGGCGTAAACCACCACGCTACCAGGGCCGCTAAAAATGGCTGTTGATGTAATTCTTCAATTAAAGCCGAAATTCTGCCCTTCAGTCTCATCTTGATTGTTTTAAAGTCCGCTGTGGTGGTGTACAGAGGCAAACGTACCAAAAATGGTGTCATTGTCCAAAAACATGTGGTCCTAACTGTAGCTGTATAATAATAATGCAAGGGGAAAACACATGCTGGGCAGAACATGTAATATACACAGTCTCTCTCACAGTCTTACCATAAATGGGCAATTTTGTTTCTCTGTATTAGTCACTGGACTGAAATGTCTATAATATCTATGAGTGCTCGCTGTAGCCAACTGTAACAGTTTACTTCCACCATGATGTATTCTGCTGATGTCAGTGGATGGCAGAGAAACAGCGCTAAGGCTGTGGTCATTTTCTTCTTCCTTTCTTCTCTCCTGCAACTAATGGAAATGATTTCAAGGGCTGTTTCAGCCTCCTGGCAGCGACTAGTTAACATTTCAACCTCCGTGCAGGCATGCTGAGAGGGAAAACTGTATGATTGGACTTTAACTTTTCAGCAGGATGCTCGATAGATCTTACACTTATTTGTTATGTATATTCTTTTCAAAGAATACAACAAAGACCCATACCCATCACATTATATAGCCTGTTTGAGTAGATCAGCTCGCGCTGGAATCATTTTGAAATCGAACTGTAGTGCTCAGACTACTGAAAGCTTAATTAATGAGGCAAACGAATCAAACTGTATTAACTTACTAAATAATTTATCTAGCAAAAACCCCATCTAAATAGACTGATTTGCAAAAATCTTGAGCCACCCCTCATTTCTTTAGATTTTGATCGGAAAATGGGAAAAAGGTGCAATGATTCATCGACTCGTGTGCAAACGTAAATGGAAATATCATCTTCTTCTTCTTCTTCTTTTGGCTGCTCCCGCTAGGGGTCACCACAGCGGATCATCTGCCTCCATCTCACCCTATCCCTTGCATCCTCTTCCCTCACACCAACCCTCTGCATGACCTCCTTCTCTGTGGCCTTCCTCTTCTCCTCCAGCCTGGCAGCTCCATCTTCCTCCATCCTTTGTCCAACAAATCCACTATCCCTCCTCTGAAAGTCAGTATTTTGTATAACCACCTTTACGCTTCAATCACCTACACTGCACCGTGTTTTACAGATGGCTGTAGACGCTCACCGCTGTGCCTCTCTCCTGAACTCCTCTGTACGTATTAAAGATAATTTGAACCAAAGACAGTAAATTTGGATTAACTGCTCCGTAACACCTGTTGCCGCTGGTGTTCAGTCCAGTTCTTGTGTAATTTGGCATACCTCCGCCTTTAATCCCTGTTGCCTTCCTTAAGAATGGCTTCTTGACAGCCACCCTTCTACTTCTAAACAGTATCTGGATCACTCTCAGGTCCTGTGTCAGGTCTTTGTTTGCCCCCCCCCCCCCCCCCCCTCTTTCTCTCTCTCTCTTTT
>VUQH01012130.1:1542-16983 GCA_015106775.1 Etroplus canarensis
TACCAATGTTCCCTCTAAGCTGCGCGCTTACGCAATCGCGCACTGCTCCGGCGTCCTCTGCACACAGCGAGTCCATGCAGTGCACATGCACGCGGGAAGTCTATGCAGCACACATGCGTGCAGCAAATCGATGCAGCGCGCACACAAGCGCACAGCTTAGAGTGAACATTGATCTCTATGTATTTTGACCTATGAGCTAGTGGGTAACCGTATGCATAACGTACCTGCAACATATGATCCATGTATGCAGGATGTATGAGCCATAGGGCTTACTTTAGGGAGCTCTTAACTTATAGAAAACTTACCAATAACTTATTTGACATATGCCTGCACATTTGCGGATTTTATCATACGTGGACATACGCTTGTTAAATCATCAAGGTCTGACAGAGGTTTTGGCCTCCTTACACTGACTCGTTTTATCGCTTTAAGATTTAAAGGAATTATATGTAAGCATGTAATGCAATTTACTTTTTTTTTTTCAAAGTCAGTGAGTGAACAGATTTTAACTATAATTTTTTTACAAAATAATAACATTTGCTATACTGTATTGTATGCTATATAAATTACTTATTTATAGTGGACAACATATTTCGGACTATCCATATTCTAATTATGCCAAAGATATATCTTTGCCGTACCTCAAACAGGGCCATGTTCTTGCCTTCATAGTAGTTCTCTCCGTCATCATCTGAGTTGATGAATGGAGTGGACTCTCTCTGATTGTCATCTCCTTCGGGATACAAAAAAGCAAAACAAAAAAGCCGTAAGATTTAATCCACCGACAAAGAGGTGCAAGAAAAATGAGACAGTGTACAATGATGTAACTAGTGAATTTCTCCACTGTGAGATCAATAAAGTTCTATTCTATTCTATTCTATTCTATTCTATTCTATTCTATTCTATGATATATACAGCAGCTGATTTTATGCAGTACTGGAAACAGCAGCATCTATGCTATTGTATTGTAATCACAGTCACAAAATTGGAACACAAGCCCCTCTCACCATGAAGGGTTTGGTCAGGAAGGGCATCCGGCGCAAAACCTCTGCCGAATTACCAATGCGGATTAATCTGCTGAGGTGACCCCTCGGGGAAAATGCAACGGAGCAGCTGAAGATAGATTTTAGCGTTCCCATAGTATAGAGCGCCTCCACATTCACCTTGCAAGTTAAAGGTTCGATTCCAGGTGAGAACACAAGCCCCTCTAACCACAGGGGTTGTGTCAGGAAGGGTATCTGCTGTAAAACCTCTACCAAATTGCTGATGCAGATTAATCCACTGTGGCAACTCTTTGGGGAGGTACATTTTGTAGTCACAGTCACAAAATTGTACTACAGTATATAGTGTATAATGTTAGAGGTTTACCTAGGCAACCAGAGCCAGGAACATTTACAAGCAAGGAGCAAGTCAACTAGCAGCTTTTCCTCATTAGTATAGTGGGGAGTATCCCCGCCTGTCACGGGGGTTCAATTCCCCAATGGGGAGATTATATTTTGGGGGCAGCAGTGGCTCAGCACAATTGTAAATGACTGGGAACCAGAGGACGCTGGTTTGATACCTGGGAGGCTCCCCATGGAGGCTAGAGCTACCCCACCCAGCCGGAGGCCACCTGGTGCCCCCGAACAAGGCCCCAAACCCCCACCGTACCCATCAGCACCTGCAACACACCGCCCTGTTCTCCCTCACCTCTGTTTGTGTGTATGCATCTGTATCACCTAATTCCATGTAAATGTGTGTATACCTCAACACAGTGTGCTGAGAGCTTGTAATAAAGCATACCTTCGTCTTATTATTAATCCATCTTGTTAACCAACCGGCCTAGCATTAGCTGAGAACTTAACACTACGTGCTCTCTTCCGAACATGGTCACTTCTGGCTCCAGAAAAACCTCACACTCACACAGCCTAAGCCAAAATACTAACAAAATGCAGAGTCCAAAACTGATACATGACACCACAGTAACTACATCCATCTTTTATATACAGCCTATGGTTTTTGTACTCAAATGCCACTCAGTGCAATATATTTTCACTGTACAAGTTGCAGACACAGAACTGTACAGGGACAGCGGATACAAAAGCATTTTCACACTGACCTATAACCTGTACAAATCGACTGAAAAAGAAACTGATAACATTAACTATAAGCTGGCTGCATAAGTGTGCACGCCCTATAACTAATAATTTACTGAAAAACCTTTTGCTGTAATTACAGCATTCAGTCTTATTTCTCAGTTAAAGTGGCTGATTAACCCCAAATAAAGTTCAGCTGCCCTCGCAGGATTTTCCTGACAATCGCCCAGCCAAATCCCTCTTGACTGATAAGTCAGAAGAAGGGTACAAAAAAAAATTACATGATATTACATACACCATGAAACACATGAAGACAATCGTCGAGAAGTGGAGAAAATGTGTTTTCCAAACTGACATCAGTTTGGAAAACTCTGTTTTCACTTTGACATGAAAGAAGCCAAATTATATTGACCGTGATTTCATTTATTAAAGCAATAAAAGGGTGAAACATGAATACTTTTTGTAGGAATTGTATATCAGCCAAAGCTTCCCTCTTTTAATTGTTTCCGTATGTCCTCTATGCCTTTTTTAATCTTCCTGACCACTCAGAATGTGTCCCTTTCCAAGCCACATTCACCCTGTCACACACTCATTCTTACAGCATATTATTGCATACCTACATCATTTTAATTGTTACACTCACACTGATGACACATCACGGGTAGTTACTGTGCTTAGTGTCCTGCCCAAGGACACTTCAATTAGGGTTTCAGTTTCTGGCACACAAATTAAGGCTGTGCCCACAGTTCAGGCTTTTGCTACAGTTGGTTCTGGTCCACCACTGAAAGACAAAGCGGCATAGAGTAACATTAAGACTTGCCTTTCAAACTGCCTCTTTAAACTGGTTTCTTTTGCCCCTGGTTGTCATGCAGTGGTCTTAGACTATTAGATGTAGTATATTATCACACTAAGACCACAGTGTTGCATGCTACTCCCTGAAGAAAACAAGGCCTTACACTGAGTGAGCGATCCCTGAAGACAAATTAATAAGAATAGTGTGCTTCAGACACACATGACATGGGGAGGATTGTAAGAAAATTTTGCATGCAGTAATGAGAAGGAGACAGCTGTTTTTTTAACAGTCTTACAAACAGTAAACCATGGTCAAAACTTACAACAAGACTCTGATTTTTAAAATGAGGACATAAAGAGCTGCATGCCCACAACTATAAAGACAGGGTGTGAGCTGTGCTCACATAGCTCTGACTCCAAAGCTTTCAATGTTAATGATTACACTGTGTACACAGTTATTAGACAAGTTGCATTTTTGAGGATTAGTTTTATTATTTAACAACAAAAGTGCTCTTGGTCAATCCAAAATGTTGATAAACCTCAAACCTGAATATTGAAGGAAGTGAAAGTGAGGTTTTGGCTTTTGTGCGAGAATATCTGTGTGTGCACAATTATTAGGCAACTATTAGCGTGCAGAATTATTACACAACTCAAAGAAAAACAAAAATATTTCCATCTCACTTGTTTATTTTCAACTGTTAAAGCAAGAATAATAAACAAGTCACACTTTACAAATAAACATTTCTGACATTTCAAAAAATCAATCAGTGACCAATATTGCCACCCTTCTTTTTAATAACACTCAAACATCTTCCATCCATGGAGTCTGTCAGTTTGTTGATCTGTTGACCATCAACTTTTCGTGCAGCAGCAACCACAGCCTCCCACACACTGTTCAGAGAGGTGTACTGTTTTTCTTCACTGTACATCTCACGTTTAGGAAGGGCCCACAAGTTCTCAATAGGGTTTAGGTCAGGTGAGGAAGGGGGCCATGTCATTATTCTTTCATCTTTAAGGCCTTTACTGGCTAGACACGCAGTGGAGGACTTTGATGCATGAGATGGAGCATTGTCCTGCATAAAAATCATGGTGTTTGTGAAAAATGCAGCTTTTTTCCTGGATCACTGTGTGAAGAAAGTGTCTTCTAGAAACTGGCAGCAGGTTTGGGAGTTGAGTTTGAGTCCATCTTCAAGCTGAAAAGGTCCAACAAGCTCATCTTTAATAATTCCAGCCCATAGCAGTACCCCACCTCTTCTGAGTTGGAGTGGAGCCCTATGTCCATTGCTGATCCAGCCACGGGCCCATCCATCTGGTCCATCAAGAGTCCCTCTCATCTCATCAGTCCATAAAACCTTTGAAAAATCTGTCTTCACATATTTCTTGGTCCAGTCTTGGTGTTTCAACTTGTGTGTCTTGTTCAGTGGTGGCCGGGTTTCAGCCTCTCTTACCTTGGCCATGTCTCTGAGCACTGAACACTCTGGACACTCCAGGTAGGTTGCAGTTCTGGAATATGACAGGACTGGAGGATAATGGCTTCACATTTGATTCTTCTCAAGTCTTCAGCAGTGTATTTTTCTCTTAACACGTTTCTTGCAACCCTTTTGGGTATTTGCAACAAAACATTTGATGGTTCTCTGGTCACGTCCTAATATCTTGGCAATTTGAAGAGTGCTGCATCTCTCTGAAAGATGTTACATAGTTTTTGACTTTTCAGTGTCAGATCTCTTTTCTGGCCCATTTTGCCTGAGGAAAAGAAGCTGCCTAATAATTGTGCACACCTGATATAGCCACACCCACCCTCATTACACAAATGCACATCACCTCGTATGTTTAAATCCAATAGGCATTTAAGTTCATAAAGCTTGAAGTTGGAAAGTATGCATAAAAATGATATGGTCAAAATAGTCACTTGCTTAATAATCGTACACACAGTGTAGTGCTGAGTCAGTATTCAGTAATATTATCTAAGGAGACCATCTCAAAGATAACCTGTGACAAGTATTTTATTATAGATATAGTTGCTAGTATTTATGAGACGGCAGAAAACTGACTAACAACTCTCAAATGTTCACCTCAGTGATGTAAAACCACCCGGAAGCAGGGTGCCATCTGATAACAACAATAAAACAGTAATTATATACTGTAAACTTGCCATTAATAGATGGTTATGCATTGCGGCGCATCAGATGCTCAGGCTGCAGGTGACTCATGAACACACATGCAGGAAGATACAGCGTAAAATTACACAACAATGCACCACCTGTGCACACTTCAGAGAATTAACATTTATTATTTTGTAGTGAAGGGGTTACATTTAATAACTCCGGTTTCCCAGATTTTGCTTGTTGCTGAGTCAGTTTGGTTGGTCATCAGCAAGTGGAATACAGCTCAGTCAGAAATAAAATCACATTCACACTATTTCTTTTGCCACCTTCAGTGCAGGTTTTATCAGTAACCATATATGCTGAAACCATAACAGAAGACCACCACATTCAACACGTGAGGTAGTTTGCTTTGAGTCATTAGTTCTTCCATTTTTCCCCTCACCGTTTTCTTGTACCAGCATTATTCATAATCATTTTTTAATCAGTCCACAGAGCTTTCAGAGCCCTTTTATTTTTTGCAGACATGAACTCTAATCCGTGTGGCAGGAAGGTACACAATTCAGACAGAGTTTGGTTTGAAAAACATCAGATACGTATCAGATTTAGGACCGCATGTGAAAGTGGCTTGAATCCGATTAGAAAAAAATCTGATTTGTGCTGTTCAGACTGTTATAATACATCCGATATGGGTCACATATGGGCAAAAAAAAAATGGATTTGGGTCACATTTGCCTGCAGTGTGATGGGTCTGTTTGCACCATATGACAAAGTTGCCCACCACAGTCCCGTACTCTTCCTCATCACCCTCTCTGATACGCCCCACTATGGCTACGTGGTTGATTCTGTACACCTGTGGCAACTGTAGGACTGAAGGAAACACCTAAATCCAAAGGTTGAGAGGTGCGACCCAATACTTCTGTCCATTCACCGTTGTCTTTCTCTCTAATACCAGTTTGTACCACAAGATGGTGCAGTGAAGAACAGCAGCAAATATCCAAACACTTCTCAACACACTCACAGGTGAAATGCTGCTCCCTAGTGGTGAATATTTTAGTTAGAATTGACAAGTTTGAAATCTAGAAAGGGCATTTTTAAAGCAAATACAAGCATGCCCACCACACCTCAAGGACTATGCAGAACTGAGCATTTATTAAGTGAATTGATTATACCTTCCATTGGCTGCTCCCTTGTATTCACCCCAATAGGTTGCCACAGCGGATTAATCCGCAACAGTAATTTGGCAGAGGTTTTACTCTGGAAGTCCTTCCTGTCATAACCCTTCATGGTGAGAGGGGCTTGTGTCCCCACCTTGAATCGAACCAGAGACATTTTGCTTGTAAGGCCCATAAAAAAGATCTATAGCTCATTCCAATCATACAAGTGTCCCTGTAGTGTAGCGAGTTATACATTTGTCTTACAAGCAAAAGGTCTCTGGTTCGATTCCAGGTGGGGGCTCACGCTCCTCCCACCATGAAGGGTTGCATCAGGAAGGGTGTAAAACCTCTGTTAAAATACCAATGTGGATTGATCTGCTGTGGCGACCCCTTGAGAAGAAGACAAGGAAGCAGCTGAAGGTACATTTCAGTTCATTCCAATCACTCATGAAAGCCATCAAATGGATACCTGTACATAGTGGCATTAAACACTATAAATAAAATGAATTCTGGGGCACACTGTTTAAAATAAATTGATAAAAAACATAAAATCTTTACATAAAAATTAGTTATATTTCTCTAATTGCTTTACTGTTGCTGCTGAAAACAATGCGATAATAAAGTTAAATGAGTTGTCAGACTGCATACATTTGGTTTATCATTTTCATGCTGTGAAAACCAGCACCCTATTAGAACTATTTGACAGAGAACATCATGTTGCTCTAAAATAATTTGGAAGAGTTCAAAGCATTAGATGAATTCATTCAGTTTAATGGGTTTTATGCAATAATCTAGTTAACCAGCAGATGTCCCCATTTCTATCAGCAAGGTGTCCCAGAGACTTGGTTTATGCAATGAATGTTGAGACATAAGTAATTAGAGGATTAGTTAAGATTCATTGGTGGATGCATGAAGCGTTATGAAGTGTTTCCTCCTAAATAAAGTTTTAAACATTAAACCTTATTGGTAAGGTGAGTGTTAAGCACAGACACTGTTCTGCAAATAAAAATATCAGTATTTTTGCAGTCTGATGTGTGGCACAGATATAAGCAAAACATGTTTGTTTTCAGAAAAGTAAATGTAAATCTTTTGTGTTTTTTGTTTTAAATACTTTAATACCAGGTAATTTCTGGGTAACCATGTTCCCAAAAATAAACAGATTAGAGTGGGGACGTCACCAGAATCAGTACAGTACTTTTCAATACCAGGATTCTGAAAACGCAGCAGCACTTGCTTTTTTTTAAAGTATTGGTGGTATCATATTTTGGGACCAAACACAACATATGTACACAGTCAATGGTATGTACCATCTACTGAGGCAATTCTTTCAATACTGATGGGGGAAGCATATGGATACAAGTATTCTAGCCTATTCTTACACACTAAAGAAGAAGAAGGATGCCCACAAACACAGGAAAAACTACAAATGGCACAGCAAAAACTACATGTGGAAGATGATGACTAGTGCAGCTGTTGAGATGGCTCCACCCAGCTCCTTAATAAGACAGGCATTCAGGAGTTGGGTGTTGAAGTACTTCGAATTCCAGGTGGATGAACAAAGAGTGATAACTGACTCACAGAAAGGAATGTGCAAACAGTGCTGTTGTACTTTACAGAATAAGGGAGGAAGGACCTAAAAGAACCCATTCATTAGAATAGAATTCATTAAGATATAATGCATAATAGAGAGTTTTTCCTCATCTCACGATGTTAAAGAACCCTCTAAAAAAGTCCTGGATTCAGATCCAGATCACACCCAAAAGTTCATCATTTCTAAGCTCGGCCTAGTCTCACCACTGGTAAAAATTTTAACGCCATCTGTCTGTTAATCTGTTAACAGGATTCTACAAAAAGTAACAGTCAAACAAACAAAAACATAACCTCCTTGGCAGAGATAACAAACCCCTAGGACCCTGACACACCCCCTGTGCTATTAAGTGGACGGCAGTCCAACTAAAGGCTTGGGATACTTCCTGTAACTAAAAATAAACTTCCTTCCTGGATGCCAGCTTCTGTTGGAAGATAGCCCACCCAAAAGGACTATCACATGGAAACAATGCTTCATGATGATTACCATCCACTGTGTGTCATATAATCGAAGAAAAAAGTCAAGCTGACCATCGAGGAATGAAACAGACACAATGAAGACATTAAACATCAAATTTAGGACAATTGCCTCACTGATCAAATTAAAGGAGTACTAAAACAAATGAGTAATAAAACTAACTTGATAAAACTTCAGATCTTCCTTCCCCTTTCACAATCAATAAGGATATTAAACACGATTTAAAAGAATACTTTGACATTTCACGAACGTGTGGCAGAGTTAACTGCAAAGATTAGTACCCCAGTCAGGTCTTTACAGTAAACATGATGATAATGTGACCAGCTCATTAGCTCAATTTAGCTCTAAGAGTGGAACTAGGGTGGATCACTGGGCTGGATCTGTTCAGTTTTGTGCTAAGTTAAGCTAACAAAGTCCTAGCTTTATATTTATCAACTGCTGAGCCCAACTGTGGTATTCTTCTTTACATCTATGTGTCTTGTGATGTACAAAATGTTGAACTAACCCTATGAGTAATCATTACCTATGCTTTTCCTTCTCCTTCCTTGTGTTTGTTTGCATAGACCGATCCTATCCTACCTATCTAGCTAATCATTACTGGAAGGATGGATGGATGGATTTAAGCATGTAGACATGGTCAAGACGGCCTGCTGAAGTTCAAACCAAGCATCAGAATGGGAAAAAAAGATGATTTTAAGTTACTTTGGTGTGGTTGTTTTTGTCAGACAAGCTGGTCAACCAGGGTATCCAGGAGAGCATCTCTGATGCACAACACACCAAACCTTGAAGCAGATGGGCTGTAGCAGCAGAAGATCATACTAGGTGCTGCTCCTGTCAGCTGAGAGCAGGAAATTGAGGGTACAGTTTGCATGGCCTCACCATAATTGTACAGTAGACCATTGGCAAAATGTTGCCTAGTCTGATGAGTCTCCATTTCTGCTATGACTTTTAGATGGTCAGAATTTGATGTAAACATGAATGCACAGCTCCGTCTTGCCTTGTATGAATGGTTCAGGCTGGTGGTGAAGCTGTAATGGCGTGGAGGTTATATTTCTGACACACTCTGGACCCCTTAGTAATAATGGAGTACTGCTTAAACACCACGGCCTACCTGATTACTGCTCCTGATCATGTTCATCCCCTTATGACCACAGTGTACTCATCTTCTGATGGCTGTTTGCAGCACGATAATGTGCCATGTCACAAAGCTCAGATCATCTAAAGCTGGTTTTTTGAGCATGACAATGAGTTTGCCTCAATCTCAATGCAATAGAGCACCACTGGGAGGTGGTAGAGCAGGACATTCTTATCATAAATGTGTTGCCAACAACTCTGCAGCAACATCGTGATATCATCATGTCAACATGTAGCAAAATATCTGGAGAATGCTTCTAGCACCTTGTTGAAGCTATACCATGAATAATTAAGGCCGTTCTGAAGGCAACAATGGACCCAACCCAGAACTAGCAAGGTGTATCTAATGAAGTGGCCAGTGTATGTGTTTTTTGCATCCTAAAGCCCGGCAAGGAGAAAGTGGGACTATATGAAACATGAAACCACTCACAGGGTACTCCTTTGGAAAATGATGATACTAAGATATTGTTGTTTACAGATTGTATCTTGTCTAATCAGCACTGTGTGTATATCTGTGCGTATGCATGTGTGTGTGTGTGTGTGTGTGTGTGTGCGTGCGCGTGTGTGTGTGTGTGTGTGTGTGTGTGTGTGTGTGTGTGTGTGTGCGCGCAGCACAACCTGTGACGTCTGTCTTTGTCAGAAAGGATGTACAGTAAGAAGTAAAAGTACCCACTGTATTGTACTAATAAAGTTAATTCTGATTTATTATCATTATTATTATTATTATTTACAACACTCTCATTAACGTAATTTGGTTCTGAGGTGTAGTCTGGTTTCTGAAGGTTAGCTCAGTTTTTCCATACATAAACATGCATAAACCTTTACACCTTACTCTGAATAGCATCGGTAAGAGATGCAGGTTCACAGGGGAAGGGTCTTTATTTCCTGTTCTTTTCTCCCCTGCTGGCTGCAAACAATTTTAAAGCCATTTCCTTTTCCTGTGGTGACATGGTGACAGAATCCTGATACTGATTAATTTAATGTAATAAAAAATTGTAATTATAATCACATCATCCCACTGCTTAATGACAGTGCAGTGATGCTGATAAGAATTCCTTGGGTGAAATCATTCACACACACTGGTACTATGGCTACAGAGACTGCATTGTTGTATAGTGTGTCTTAGGATATGCAGAGAAGCAATCATGCTGCTAAAAACAAGACAAACTGGAAGTGGCCTCTTTCATTCATGAAAGACACATAATATCGCCCAGACTAGGGCCAACGCCCGTGAGGGATAACCCTGATCAAATCCGGTGAACTCAAAGGCACCTGGGTTATCCCTCATCATTACTGTACATTACTCTTAGTGCAAATATGCAGATTCATAATACAACTTCCACACCAGTTGGGTCATGGCCTCCGGTGCCAGTGGAAACTATGCTACTGTTAGCCGAACTCAAAGGAGGGGGGGGGCATGTTAGGAGGCAGAAAGAGAGAAGGAAAGGTAGGAGGGTGGAGGTGAGAGTAGGGACTTTAAATGTAGGGACTATGCCTGGTGAAGAGAGAGAGCACGGCCAGGAGCATCAGAGGTGGATTCAAACTGTTAGAAGAGAAAGAGGAATTCTGGAGTAAGAGAGGAGTGTGGACGCACAGATGGTAGTGGATTTTGCAAAAAAGATAGACATGGCTGTGGTGAACACGGAGTGACCTATAAGAGTGGAGGAAGGTGCACACAGGTGGGCTATATCCTATATAGAAGGTGCAACCTGAAAGCGGTAGGAGACTGCATGGTGGTGTCAGGGGAGAATATAGCTAGGTAGCAGTGGATGGTGGTCTGCAGGATCAAGCAAGAAAAGGAAGCCAGTGAAAGAAGAGGCAAAGACTAAACCATGGAAGTTCCAGGTTTCTGCTGCCATTAGACCTGTCCATTTTTATGACGGGTCAAGAGCTGCAAGCACTGCCTCTTTCATGTGAACGCACTTGTAGTGAGATACCGTGACAGTAAAGCTGAAACAGATGCTAGCGGTGCAGAGGGTGGTCAGACTCCAATAATTACCCATAGCCACTCACCACAGCCGTAGTTATCTGGATGACCTCTTCACCAGATGACTAAGGAATCCAGTGTGTTTAGGTGCTGAGTCAAACAGCAACAGCAATGACTAATTCTACCAGCAGGGAGGAATGCATTCCACAGCTGTCAGCATTCAGACCACAGAAACTTTTCCTTGCAGCAACACATCCAGAATTACAGCACTTTTAATCAGCTCCCTGAGTTCACCATGCAGCCAACGTTCCCTCGAAGATGCGCACTTGCATGCATGCTGTAAAGATTTGCTGCACGGAGGATGCGGGAGCAGTGCACGATTGCACAAGCGCGCAGCTTATAGGGAACGTTGCATGCAACCACTAAAAGTAAAAGACAAGCCCCAATTTCTTCATGAATGCTGACCCGACCCGACCCCACCTGATATGATGTGAGACTAGATGCCATGGTCGATTTGTTTTTTTTTTACCTCCGCCAAGGAGGTTATGTTTTCATCTGCGTTGGTTTGTCTGTTTGTCTGTTCGTGTGCAAAATAACTAAGAAAAGTTATGAATGGATTTGGCTGAACTTTAGTTTATGGATTCGGCCTTATAAAAGGAAGAGGTGACTCAATTTCGGGAAGAATCAGCTGATGGGATCATGCCAAACAAAAAATCCCAAAATCAATAACTATTGAAGTAATATCTGTATGCATTCGTCATCAATGGCACTATGATGATCATGCCTTTAATGTCAGTACCTTTGATGATCGTACCTTGGATCATGCTGTGCTCTATGAGCGCTTTTCTAGTTTTTTTTTCTTTTTTCTAATGCAAACTGGATGATTAAGAACCGATGTATGCAGCAGCAAAGTTGATTCTATAATATCGCTGAAATTTTTTTTTCCAATTTCTGCAACCACAGACGACAATGGGTCGCCACGAAAGTAT
Source organism: Etroplus canarensis (assembly GCA_015106775.1). Taxonomy (NCBI): domain Eukaryota; kingdom Metazoa; phylum Chordata; class Actinopteri; order Cichliformes; family Cichlidae; genus Etroplus; species Etroplus canarensis. The sequence goes on from VUQH01012130.1 coordinate 13,784, forward strand.
ATGATCCCACCATCAATTTGTTTAGCTGTTTCATGCAGCTTGGCCGAATAGTTACACAGATGTGGCTAAAAAAATGTAAAAATTTTACAGAAAATGCCACTTGCTGGCCCATCCAAATTTTAGGAATGGAGGTGAAGGCTGAATGGAGGTCTATCGCTGTGTCAAAACTCAAAATCCTGCATCAAATAGAGCAGCAAAAACCACGTTTATCAAGGGATCAAGTAAAAAAAGCTGAGCTTGCGGGATTCATGAGAGATCGTGTGTTTTTGTCTTTCTCTGGGTGAGACTCATTTAAATTGTCATAAGGAACAGTTTAAATCATCTAGTCAGATGTTCTCTATTCACAAAAGGCATTTCTTTAGAGGTTGCTGTGCAAGTTTATTTTTTATAGTTTTGTTATCTTAAGTTCCAGAATTTACCATGCAAAATCATAATTCAACTGTCTTTTTTGTCACACAGGTCATAAGGTATTTGAAGGAAATTTGTCTACAATAAAGGCTGTTGTAACACAAAACAGATCATAGCTTCCTGTTTAACAGGAATTCTTTCACACGTGTGGCAGTCAAATACGCTGATTCACTAAACAAAAACACCTGTGGTCAAAATGGATTCCAACAGCTACAGCCATTTGCCATCTGAACACTGTATTCTGTCAAATCTGAAAGAAAGGGATTTCCCTTCAGCATTTTCAGTCATTATCATAAGAAGTTCCTAATAGTGTCCCCATAGTGTAGGTTCACACAGTCGCCTTATAAGCAAAAGGTCTCTGGTTAGATTCCTGGTGGGGACACAAGCCCCCCTTCACCATAGAGGGCTGCGTCAGGAAGCCTCTGCCAAATTACTGATGTGGATTAATCTGCTGCGGTGACTTCTTGAAAGAAAAAAGGGAGCAGCAAAAGGTACATGATCATAAGAAGTTCCCAATATCTTGTGTATCAACATGTTGTTATACTGATAACATAGTGATTACTGCTCAGTAATACATGCTCATTATCATACACCTTCCCCTGCTATTTTATAGCCCTGAATAATTACCTCATAGTCAGGGAGTAGGACGTCAAGCCTTAAATCTACACTCATCAATATTAAAGTTGTGCTAATCATAATTTTTTTAATATTACCAAAAAGTCATGATTATGTGTAATGTACAAGGGGTTTCTGGTAGTGACAAGCAGACAGCTTATTGTCAACCAGTGCATTTCTCCTCTGTGGATGGTTTTTGTACCTTTTAGCTAACTGTTCTGGTTTTTTTGACATTCAACCATCAAAATATATATTTCACCAGTGTATTTTTAAGCCTTTTCTTCAATAAGATGCACATTTGCTACAGTGACTCGTGATCACAGGTGAAGGTTATAGATCAAACTGGTATGCCTGTTTTACTGGCTGCTGTCTCATGCTATGAGGGATTTATTTCCCAGCTGTGGTGAACCTAGAGGAGTGAGCATGGGTGGCTGAGGATTGCCCTGGAATCTAATTGATCCAAATCAAAAAATAAGACCCAAAAGCATCACATGTACAAGAGGATCCAGAAGGAGATATGAAAAAGCAACAAAGATGGAAAACAACTACAACTACTTTACTTCGCCAAAGCCAACACTGAATTTTTATTGCTGGATTTTTCCCTAAATAAAACACGTTTATTGATGAAAATTACACTTGACTAATTCAATTCAATTTCAATTCATTTCAGTTTTATTTATATAGTGCCCTTTTACAACAAAAGTCATCTCAAGGCACTTCACAATGTAAGGTAAAGACCGCATAGTATTAAAGAGAAAACCCCAATAATCAGACCATCCCCTATGAGCATGTACTTGGCGAATGTGGGAAGGGAGAACTTCCTTATAACAGGAAGAGACTTTCAGCAGAACCAGGCTCAGGGAGGGGCAGCCATCTGCCTTGACCATTCGGGGTGAGGAAAAGAGAGAGCATAGAGAGACAAGGACAAAACGCTCTGCTCGTCCTCTAAACACTTGGACCCTGATTACCTGTATGGTATGGTGCAAGTAACAAACCATTCAATTTAGGAGGAGATCTAGACCACGATCTGGATCTAGAATTGTTTTTACATTGCTGGATAGGGCCAGTCTCAAGAAATTTGGTTCCACCAACATCAAGTTGGGGCTGAAACAGCTGATTCAGCAGAGTGCCAATGCATTTAGCACGTCGTTCATTAGTTATGGAGCTAGATCTGGAAAAAAAAATTACTGAAAATGTTTTTTCTTGAATAAATTTTCAGTTAATAATAATATCAATGTATGTCCAAGTGCTAGAAGTAGGTTTTTTACGGGCAATGGGGATAAAATAATTTACGTAGGATTGTTCTCAGGTGTAATGCTATCATTGGAAGACTTTATGGTATTGTGGGGTGGTGGTGGCTCAGGAGATAGAGTCGGTCATCTTCTAACCGGAAGGTTGAAGGCTTGAGCCCCGCCTCCCGCAGCCTACGTTCCAAAGCGTGCAAGACACTGAATCCCAAATTGCTCCTGATGGATCCATCAGATTGTAAGTGTGACAGTTAAAGGCATAGAATAAAGTGTTTAGAGTGCTCAGAGTAGAAAAGTGCTATATAAGTACTAGTGAATTCCATTTGGTGAAGGTTTGCGCTTTCTTGGAGCATCTACTTTCCAAATGAAATGTAAAATTTAAATTAGTCTGAAAAAAGGACATTCAACCACTGAGCAAGAGTCTACTTCTTGCTCTCCTTAGCCAGGTAAGATGCTTTTGACGTTGTCTTTGGTTCAGGAGTGGCTTGATATGAGGAATGCAACAGTTGTAGCTCCTTTCCTGAAGGCGTCTGTGCGTGGTGACACTGGTCCACTCCTTGTGAAACTCTCTTAAGTTCTTGAATGGATGTTTTTTTTTTTTTTTTTTGCCAATCCTCTGAAGCCTGCAGTAATCCCTGCTGCTTGTTTGAGGCACAGAACACCACAACAGCAAGGAAATCCATCCCTCCTCCGGATGACCAGGTGCTCTGTCTCACCACAGATGACGTGAGGAAAACTCTGTGCAGGGTCAACCCACGGAAGTCTGCTGGACCAGACAACATTCCTGGCAGAGTGCTCAGGGAGTGTGCAGAGCAGCTAGCAGATGTCTTCACTGACATCTTCAACATCTCGCTGAGCAGCTCCATCATCCCAACGTGCCTCAAGACGACATCCATCATCCCTGTGCCCAAGAAGTCTACAGTTTCCTGC
>VUQH01012134.1:3110-15874 GCA_015106775.1 Etroplus canarensis
ATGGATGCATTCTGTCATTATTAGGCGCTGTGATGTGAATGCAGTGAAGTAAGTGATGAGAATGAAAGGAAATAGTAAAGGCAGCATGTGTTTCTCTAAATCAGGCTTCAAACTTTCCTTTTTCATAAAGCTTATAGTTAGGGCTTAGTTATGCTGCAATAGGTTTAGGCTGCTGGGGGGCTTCTTATGATGTGCTGGGCATTTCTTCTCCACCCACCTCTTTTCACTCCCCATGCATTTATTTGCTGCTGCTGCATGTCACTGAATGGTGTCTTCTCTCTCCCATACTCTGTCTCTCTTCTCTTTCTCTCTTCTTTCTCCCCTCACCTCCAGCTGGTCAAGGCAGATGGCTGCCCCTCCCTGAGCCTGGTTCTGCTGGAGGTGTCTTCCTGTTAAAAGGGAGTTCTTCCTTCCCACAGTCGCCAAGTGCTTGCTCATAGGGGATCATCTAATTGCTGGGGTTTTCTCTCTAATGCTGTAAGGTCTTTACCTTACATTGTAAAGCGCCTTGACTTTTGTTGAGAATTGGTGCTATATAAATAAAATAAAATTGATTTGAACTGAATTGAATTGTATGTAGGTAAGAAAACATCAACAATGAGAAGTCAATTAAGCCTGGGATGGGAATCTTCAGAAAAAAGACATTAAAAAGTTTGTTTACTCCATCTACTAAAAAGAAAAAATACACAATGCATAATTAGCTCGGTGAGGAGAGAACTTCTAAAACCTTGTTTGTTGTAGTCTTCGAATAGTTTCTACAAGTAATTTTAGCCTTATTATTTGTCCATAAATATCTTTCAACTGACTAGCTGAATGTAATAGGCTCCATTATCTTCAATCTCCTTTTAAATTTTTTCCATTCAAACAAAGATCCTTTTTTCCACTTCAGCCTTTCACTTAATTTATTTTTATTTGTCTAGGAGTTCTGCCTCAGTGCCATGAGAGCAAATGAGAAAATAAGATGGGTGACACAGCCCAGAACATGAAAGGATAGAGTACGGATGTTGAGCAAATATGTGCAAATCTATCGAGACACGCATGCATATGTGTGTGTGGTAAGACTCGACCTGACCCCTGTTCAAGTAGCTCCTGCAGGTTTGGTGGTGTTCACATACCAAAAGGTTACAACCGTGTAATGGGAATGTCATGCTAAGCGCAGTCTGTGATCCCTTCACAAATCAGTCAAAGCAGTTTGAGATCTTGATGGAAAATGCTACACGGTGGAGGCAAAGACTGTCGAAGTGTGCCTGTGCTGTTTCTCTTTGACATATATGGGCGTTCACAGGGTAACTAGGACTTGACTTTGCAGGTTTTGGAGTTCTGCATCTGTGCCTCTTTTATCTAGCCTGGAGTCAAGCCTCATATAGGCAGGAAAATGTTTCCAGAAGAGTAGCTCACTTCCATATCTTATCCCGTAAAGCACACTGTTGCATTCCTCCAGTAAAATGCAGAGTTGTGCTTTTAAATGCAGCTATAATCATGCTATCTCTCTGGCTTAATTGCACAATCACTGAGCCACAAGGCCAACAAATCACACAGGTCATTAAAATGGAATCACAGAGCCCCGGCGATCACTTACGTCCCACGTGGCAAGTGCACTGGCTACTGCTCAAACCAGGTTGGGGAGGATCCCCGGGCAGACCAGCTTCCCAAGCTGGGACCTTTTATTCATGTTTCTGCACCACATCCTCCACACATGTGGTTCAAATAAGCAGCCTCAACCCAGCACTCTGCAGTTAATCTACGTCAGCCCTGGAATAGTTAATCTTACTTAGCTCTTCTTTTCAGCAGCCTCTTTGTTAATTTCCTTGCTGTCTTTGCAGTTCTACCTCTTCCTTGGCTTTTGTGCTCTTATGTTGTACACATCTCAACGGACTCCTAGAAGTCATGAATTTCAACTTCCAGGGCATTATTTACGCACATCAGAACGGCAACTTTACCACATTTTCTGTGGAAAATCAGTGCCTTTCACCTGAAATTTTCATGGGACAGGTGGCTGGTCAGACCAAGTTGCAGCACATGAACGACCTCCTTTTTACCTGTATTTACCACGATCCCAGCATCATCTTCTACTAGCGATGTGTGGAACGAGCTGGTACGAAGAGCCGGCACTTGAAGCGAACAATGGGAGCTGGCTCTTGTGCAGGAGCTGTTGTTGTTGTTGTTTTTTTTTAAAGTAATATGAGGCAGAATGATAAAACAATGTCCATGCTATTAGTGTAAAATTTGGGAGCCAAAAGAGCTGGCTCTGCTTGGTGAGCTGAGAAAGAAAAGATCTGGTTCCCTAAAAAGAGCCGAAATTCCCATCACTTTTTTCTACCACTGATTACATGTGTCAAAATAATTTCCTAACACAGTCATTTTTTAAAATCACAAATTTGAAGCTTTTGGTCTTTGTGTGAGATTTTTTTTCAGATTTTGTTCTGATAGCATTAAGCTTGTGTTTTCAGTTTGCACTGTTTCTATCACAAGATTGTGAACAAAAGCGATGACCTGAAATCTCAGCCACAGCACTTGTCTTTACAACAGCATCAGGAGGGTCGAGAAACGATTGTGCAGAATATTTTGTCTTCGTGAACTGTAGAGGGATATTTTCATTCTTAACATCTAGAACTATTGCTAGGTACCATGCATGGTCATGGATGGCAGCCACTTTGTCTGATCAGCTGGAGCAAAGCTGTAATGGCTGCTGGTTTCTTGGACTGTCTTATTGGATGCATTCTGTACACTTTGCCCACTGGCTGAAACACAGAACTGAGTGATTTCAGGGATGTGTGACATGATCACAGATGCTTTGTTACAAACTTGTGCTGGCTGCAAGGCGTTTAGTCACTCCTCCAGTTGCATCTCATCAAGCTTTTGCCATGACTGGTTCTGCAATCACTTGTTTGTGGCATACATCATTGCTGAAAACGCCAAATGTACGGGTGTCCAGATGATGTTTCGGTTGGGTGTTGACATTATCTGTCCATCTGGACTGACTTCACGGTACCAGCTAAGCTTCGCATGCTTACAATGGCCAGCTGGTAAAAGCCTGTTTTTTATGGCATCATGAATATCAAGAAGGGAATTCTGCTCATGAGCATCATCAGCACAATTTCAAAGTTAAACTTGCAAAAACCACCTCTGTACAAATATGTAGCACTTACTCACTTACTGATTTGATTGATTGGACAAACAGAATCACAAATAACATTTGGCAATTCTTAAAAATGTATCTGGTATCAAGCTATATGGACAAAAGTATAAGTATAAGTATAAGTATGTAAAAACTACAGCTCCTCAGCCACAAAGTGGCAGACCATGTAAAGTTACAGAGCGGGTCGCTGAGTGCTGAGGTGCATAGTGCATAAAAGTTACCAGTGTTCCGCTGACTCAATAACTGCAGAGTTACAAACCTCCTCTGTGATAAACTGCGTGCTTGTGCCGTCACGGTATGGGTTTCCATGGCCAAGCAGCTGCATCCATGCCTCGCATCACGAAGCAAAATGCCAAGCATCAGATGGAGCAGTGTAAAGCACGCTGCCACCGGACGCTGGAGCATTGGAAACATGTTCTGTGGAGTGACAAACGGTCACTAGCTCCAAATCCCAGGGCACATTCTTCCTTTGTTTAGTGATGTTGGTGCCTGATAAAGAAAACCTCTTTCTTCTTCACTTAACAAGAGTAACTACAGCTTAAACACCAGTGAAAGGCTGCAGAGTCTGACAGGTTAAACTACTGATGCAAGAGTTGGAGAGCATATTTATGATGCTCCTAATGTGCCAGAATGTCACCATGCTGTATCTGCCTGGACAGGTAAGCTGACATGAAGCTCAAACACAGAAACATTCAATCGTTGCTAGTCGAAAAGTGCGTTCGCGCATCACATCCATCGACACAAACGAGTGGAAAGATTTTAGCAGTGCTGGCTTTGCCAGGTCATGTATACATTCCTAAAACATATTTAGCATTTTTTTAATTTTAGGGGCTCCTTGAGGGAGCAACCTCTGCCCCTGCCTTTGGCACCCCACCTCTACTGATCAAGAACAATCACAGCGAGAGCGCGACTCACCACCTGAAGCAAAGCTCCGTTAAGCCTCAAATCTCATCAGTGCAGCTTAATGAACACTGACAGGCTGAACTTTTTCTGATGCCATGAGTTTCCCAGGGGCAGAGAGTGTGGAAATCTTTTGTCAAGATCCTGTTACTGGGAAGTTAGAGTGCTTTGCTGTGATTCCAACAGCAAATGTACACAACTGCTTCTATAAATCTAGGCTCTCTTGGGTTTCGTGACTTTATTATTGTTATTTTAACAAAGAAACCTCTTTTTTCCCCCATATCTGACAAAATCAGTGTCTTAACAGCACATAAGGCATGTCCTGCTAGTCCTTTTCCAAGCCGTACGGTTAGAGCTAGTGAGCCCCCACAAATCATCTGCCACAACATTAAAAATGTGCCTATTCAAGTGGTAAACTCGCTATCCACAAGTGAGCCAAATCATTAAAACCACTCACAGATGTTTTGAAGAAGTTTATCCAACAAAGACATGTCACACTCTGGAACATATTATAAAATGCAAGTGAACAGCAGGTTCTTGTTATCAGTGTGGGTAGGTGAAGACCTGAGCGACATTGTCAAGGGCTGGATCTGGATCTGGCCAAACAACTGGGCTGGATTTGGATGCTCTCTGTGTGCTCGTAGAGTTTTCACCGGGAACTAAACACACTAGTTTAATTATCCTGTCCTGTCTTTAACCACAGCGCTGGCTTACAGCTGGCGCTGGTCCCACTGCTTCTAATATTTAGAAGGAATGGGAGTTAGGGACCAGAATTCATATCTATAATTTTAGGCTCAGTGACAACACATAATCCGTATCTTGTCATGTTCCATGAAAGCCACATGTAAGGTGCCACTGACTGATCAAATTAAAAGTACCAGTTCCCGCTGGAAACTAAGAGGAATTTGTAAGTTTCATAAATAAAAGCAGTCACTCTCTCAGTAGAGAGCAACAGTAATTTTCAGGAAAGCCAGCAGGACCATTTTGCGTATTTAGTACTTCACAGGTTCACTGGGTATACTGTTACTACTCGGTTAAGGATACTTCATTTCCTTTGAAGGAGATCCAAGTTAAAGCACAGAAAACCCACAGCGGTAGACCAGCAACTCCTGTTTTCTACAAGATAAAATGTTTTTGTCAGTGGAGCTTGGTGGTTTTTAAAAGAGTGGTTTTTTTTCCAAGAATCTTATTTCCATAGATCATCAATCTTGGTCAACAGTAATGGTAAATGGACCAGCACCTTATATAGTCTAAATGAGCATTCAAAGCACTTTTTGCTACACATCTCATTCACCCATTCATACAGCGCTTTTTTCTATGCTTTTAACCACATTGAACTAACATGAACACATTCACACTCCAATGGGTACTTCCTGATCTACAACTGCCCCTGTAGCTACGCAAACAATCATAACATTAGGCTAATGAATAGATTTAAATTTAAACACATGTTCTTTGTAGGACCAGTGCTGTCTCCCTTCAAGCTGCAGGGGAACCTTAGGAGCAAACTTGTTTTATCCCATAATTCCTTTGAAAATACATATCAAGTCCTATATCAAGACCTCTTTTACATGAACTTTTATCTTGTTTTAGAGTGAAAATGTATAAAATCATCAATTATTCTGACTACAGTTGATGAGCAGAGTCATATGTGTTGATGGATCATCACTAGGGGGTCTAGGTCCAAGATTAATTATAATTCTGTTTCTAAACCACTTTAATCTTTTTTAATGCCAGCAAATAATCACACCCAGTGTCCTCGCGGGTCAAAAATGAGCCCGTCTGGTTTGACTGTTTATAAAGCAAAAAGTATGAATTATCACCCACATCTGTGTCTCATCTTTTTATTCAACTTAATTCCAACGCATTACCTGGAATATAAAACATGTCAACATTCATGTTCAAAACATCTAACGTTTCAGACTAAAAAGTCTGTATGTGCCCTCAGTTGCATGCAAGGCAGATAGCAATGGCGTGGTCTTATGCATTGCATGGTTGGCACATTTGTGATGTTTTGAGATCACTCTGGCGAGGGCAGAATTTGCCCCTACTCCCTTTGGATGAAGGGCCAGGAGGGGCAGCTGGGCTGCAGAGGTAGAGCTGGAGCAGAACTGTTGGAGCGCCATAACCAATCTGGCAGCGGCTGGTGTGCGGGGAATAACCTTGCGTCACTTGATGTGAGGCAGTTGTTGCCAGAGCTCCTCAGCGAACAGCCTCCTCGAGGGGCCATTCTTTTGCACACACACTAGTAACCTTGTCAAGGTTATCAACCCCCCCCTTTGTTGCGATTGTAATCTTCGAAGGTTTTTGGGGTTTTGTCATCCCTGTTGCTCACAGCAGCATCCCAACGCAGAGTACTCATCAGAAGGACATTTTTCCATTTTTTGGGGTAACAGGACACCAGAGAACAGGTCTCGGTGAAGGCAAACTTCGGTGAGAACTGAGCCCTGTCTGATTTTGACACCAGTGCAGGGAGATTTTCAGGCCTATTCCTCCGTACTCTTCCCACCATTTACAGCTTTCTCGTCAGCAGCTGCAGGCCAAGGGCATGTGAAGCAAAGTAGTTGTCACGGGTGATCATTTTCCCCTGGAGACCTTCTGTGATGTCAAGGACAACTTGCATGCCCTGATTTTTTTTTCTGACTGTGCGCCAGCAGGTTTGCCAGCGTATACCTGCATGTCCCTCCGTGTTCCTGCATGACCCCAGTCACATCAGAGCCTAGATCATACATCAATGGCAGGAGAGACGCCCACTTGTCCCATACGTCTCGAATGGGAGTAAGTTTGTCTCATGCGCGGCGATCTTCTCTTGTGTCTTTATCATCAAATCGAATCACTCTTGATATTTTAGGAAACATCTTGTGTGTCATGGCCCTACCAGACTCGGCGTGCCATAAATTATCTGTAGCTTCTTTACTGGATCGGCACACAGCGAGAATCAATGTACCCACATATGCCTGCACGTCTATTCTATCCATCTTTCTCCGCTTGTCGCCATTACACATGTTGCCCCTCCATGTTTGGCAGAAACAGGTCAAAAGTAGAGTTTATGTCATCAATATGGAAGGACCACGGTGGCTTGTTTCTCTCTCTGCTGTCAACTTCAATCATCTGCCATCGAGAGGGATGGAAGACCAGATCAATGTTCATCCTTTGATTGGAAATACTCTTCTATCTCAGCTGGGTCCTCTTCCTCAGAATCTTCCTCATCAGTTGATTCTTTCTCTGCATCAAAATAAATGCAGTTTTCCACTTCTGACACTTCTTCCATTTCAGCTTCAGATTTTGCCTCGTCATCATGTTCATCATGTTCCTTCACTTCATATCCCTTTTCTTCTACTTCTACAGTGGGCAGTGTGGGGGCGTCATGTGGTCTGTATTTTTGGATCTATCACCTCATCATCATTATTTTCCTCCTCATCTGACCCTCAGTCCTCCTCATCAGTAGATTCTTCCTCCTCATTATGTTCAGCATGTCCTCTGGTCATTCTTTTCCACAACGTGGTCTTTTGACACCAGAGGTCAACAGACATTATTACATTCAATAAAACACCCATAATTCAGCCAAATTACTTTACATACAAGAGCATAGTACTGATTATTATCAGACCATCTGAGCAATAATAAACATATTTTGATGGCAACACATTTCATTTGGGGTCAAAATGACCCCAGGACAGCACAAGGGTTAAAATCCCTACTCTCACCTCTACCCTCCTACCTTCCCTTCTCTCTGTCTGCCTCCTAACACTCCTTCCCCCTCTCCTCTGCCTTTGTCTTCAGCCAACAGTAGCATAGTTTCCACCATCACGCTGCTGGCTAATGGCACTGGAGTTGGTTACTGTCAACCCAGGCCTTGACTGATCCGGTATGGTGAATCTGCATATTCAATATGGCAAAGATGTTACACCGGATGTCCTTCCTCACACCATAGGAATACACTGGCTTGTGTATGTGCTGACTTCCAAGCAAATTACATGTAACCTGACACAAGGCCAAATAAGCATATTTACTGTATTATACATAGTTTACATTTTATGCCAAACTTTCACTTATTTTTGACCTACAGACATCTTTAACCAGTGGATGACAGACAATCTGAATTCTCTGAGATGAAAAGAACCTCACTATGTATATTTTTTTTCCCACAAAAAAGCATCTTATTTTTTCATTTTTTTCAAGATTGAAAGTTTTGTTGTGCTCTTGAGATTATCTCCAAATTGATGGGCCCTTTAACCAGAACATGCAAGCAGGGGGAAAGCTGTTGCATATTATATACAAAAAGCCTGTTTGACATGCACACTGTCGCATGCAATACTGCCAGTTACTTATTTTTTTTATTTATTCCTCCAAGAGAACAATGCCATCCACAAAGAATCCCCTCACTTTTACTTTGAAAGTTCAGTCATTACTCACCAGCTAGCTCTGGCCATTCCTGTCTTGTATTTTCTCAGACCAGCTGCCTCGGTGGTCAGGTTGGTATTGCTATTGAACACATTTGAACTACTGGTGACAGTGGTCTTTGTTTCACTTCAGAAATCCTTTGCAAAAGGCTAAAAAGCAGAACAAGGACTGTTGCCAGATGCAGCCCAAGACAATGAAGCTTTAGTTTACCTGGCAGAGACTTGCTGGACAGGCAGTTTATTATATTGCTCACTTAATTAGTTTTAACAAAGTACTTGTAAATTAAAATATTTGCATAGGAGAAACTGAGAAACATCCATCCATCCATCCATCCATCCATCCATCCATTCATCCATCCATTCATCCATCCATTCATCCATCCATTCATCCTGGGGGCAGCAGTCTAAGCAGAGACCTCCTGCTCCTCAGCCATCTTCTCTAGCACTTCCAGGGAAACACCAAGGCAATCTCAAGCCAGTCGTCACATGTAATCTCTGTCCTGGGTCTGCCCCAGTGCCTTCTCCTGGTGGGACATGCCCAAAACACCTCACCTAGGAGGCTTCCAGGTCAGACGTCTGAACCACCCCAGCTGGCTCCTTTTGATGTGGAGGAGCAGCCCCTTCTGAATACACAAGCTCCTCGCCCTATCTCTTGGAAACCTCTCAGAGGAAGCTCATTTCCAGGAATTGTATCTGCGATCTAATTCTTTCTGTCACTACTCAGAGCTCGTGACCATAGGTGGAGATAGGATTGACTGGTAAACTGAAAGCTTCACTTTCACGCTCGGTTCTCTCTTAACCACAACAAACTAGTACGGCGTCCGCTCACTGCAAACGCCGCACCAATCCATCTGTCAAGCTCCTGCTCTCCCATCACTTGTGAACTGAGATGGTTAAACTCCGCCACTTGGGGGCAACAACTTATTCCGAGATCTGGAATGGGAACTCCGCCCTTTTCTGGCTGAGAACCATGATCTCAGACCTGGAGGTCCTAATTCTCATCAATTTCAGCTGCTTAACATTCGGCTGCGAACCAAAGCTAATAAACAGTAATATAATACGTGTGGGGAACATTCATCAAGACTGGGTGTTTTCTTGTTTGTTTTTTACTGTAAGAGTTTGTTATGTGGTCTTTTTTTGACAATTTGGTGCTACAACTTTTCTTCTAAAGGGTTTTCAAGTATCATTGAGATCAATAAATAGTGTCATTTAAAGGGATACTGTAAACAGTAGGAGTCAAACATTCTCTAATGTCAAAGCACCCATGCTGGCTCGTTCATGCTAACAGAAAACTGGTTTTCCCCGTGTTATCCTCTGCTTCACGTGGAAACTATAAATTTCACTCCCCTTTGCAGGTGTTATGCTAAAGATGAAGTGGTAAAGTAAAGCCAAGCCATTAATCTGTCTTTCCTGGATTTTGCACAACAATATTAAATTAATGATGGCATTATCCACATACAGCTGGCCTCACTAATGTTTTACTTTTACCCTTTTCGCACATGGGAAATGTTTAGTGACTTATGAATCAAAACAATCTGTAAACTGGGTGAGAGTTGAGGAAAAACAGCACAGAAATGGAAATAAATCAATAATATATAATCTGATTATGTGCAGTGGGCATGCACTTGGGTTCAAATGCAGGTGGTTGCCATGGCAAAGGGTCTAAACAGCCTGCGAAAACTCATTCAGGATGTTAAGAAGGGCTTATGTTTTGGATTCAGTCCTTTAGTGAGTCTGATATTTGTCCTGACAAGTCTCTGCAAGTGCGCCAGCGAGACTAGAAATAACTTTGTTGTCGGAGCTTTTTGTGAGCATCCAGCTGAGACAGACAAGCTTATGTTAGGACGTCAACGCAACAAGAGATGCTAATTTTTCACCCAAAATTCACCACACACATGCTCCTCTACAACCATCTGTTCACTAACGCAATAATGGAGCCGCAACTGAATCTACACCTGCATGGATGCTGATTTTGTGACTCCACTCAGTGATCGGCAGCAGGCAGCGGCCAGGGGTGAAGGGAGGTGGCTGCACGTTTCTCATTATTTTGGCGCCCGTCAAAAATCACTGTTGCCCAGCAAGTCTCCTCTACGTTGTGGCTAAGGAGGGGAACAGATGGTGGGGCTGAAGGAGGAAAAGCCCTGCAGAGCTGCATGTACAAAGAGGAAACGGCTGATATAAAACCTTCTATAAGCTAACTCCAAAACCAGACCACAACTGAACCCCCACTGGAACGCTTAGTTGTTGCTAAGGCAACACTGCTGCTCCGTAATTTGGACGCGTGTGGCAAAAAATGAATAAATACATTTAATAGGCAGCGTCTCATTTACTACATTTTCCTTGGGCAGTCAGCCTGACACTATGCTCCACAATAATGCTTGCAATTTAAAAATTACAGTTCCCATATTCTGTTTGTTAATTTGGGCTATAACTTTTGACAATTTTGACAAATTGGCACAACTTGATAAGTTATTAGCACTGCCTCTTTGCCTATACCCTTAGCTACCACTAGATGGTTGCATTTATTCTTAATACGGTTTCTGCTGTTTTAAGAAGTGTCTTTTTAATGGATGTTTACTCACTTCAGAATGGACTTCACAAGCACATTCATATCTTTGTGTAAATGTATAAAGTATGTCTCATGCACACGTGTTTAGATTTGAGCAACTTAAAAGTTTGACACTGAGTATGATCTTCGACAAACTGAAGCAACCTCTACTGTGGTGCAGTACAGTATGTCCTACTGAAGCAAAGTCCACTCGTTAACTCGTTAAGACCAGCCGCAACATACAAGCTTTGATCAGAAAGTTCTGTGAAGTCAACAAAAAAAGACCCCATGGGATTTAAACTAGCAAGCTCTGAGCATGCATGGCATTCCAAAAGGAATAGACTCAACTGGCAGGTATGCAACAGTTTTCTTTTCTTAATGACCCCTTAAAGCGCTTCACACATGAACTTTATTCTATGCACTTAAACACTTTATCTACAGCCAGTTAACCTAAGAAGATCTTACACAGGCTCAGGGAGAACATGCAAACTCCATACGGAAGGTGCCCAGCTGACCAGAAGATTCAAATAAAGAAGGCGACAGTTCTAACCACTGTACCACCCAGTGACGGTACACCGCAAGTCCAATGGCATGTATTTAACATGACAATCTTGAACTTTGCATCTGTCTTCATTCCTAGACTACTCATGACAGGAGCTGACTAAAGCAAGCAACTGATATCAGAAAGCATTATCACCCCTTTACGCCTATTTTCTAAGTTCAACCGGGCATTGCCTCAACTCTCCACTCTGATTTTCATCAGAAAAAGGGGTTTGAATCACTAGAGATCCTGCTGCACGGCTTCACAACAGCTTGACGACAACATTGACCGAGCCAACTGATGTGCTTTTTGTTTTTTAACCAAAATCACTATTTCATTTGCTGATACCACACAAATTGGTCAACTAGTAAGATAGATTCCAACATCTGAACTCTTATGAGAAAATCACAAGGAAAGTTTTTGAGGTTTACACCTCCTCTGTCACCTATGGCTACCAACAGCATAACTGTGATTAGATTTGCACAGATGGCAACAATTATCTTTGGATAAACAATTCCAGCTTGGGATATCATGTATTAAGTTCATTAAAAATGGGACGGGATTCTTCAGTATGTCTAATATAACTCTTGGACAGCCATCATCCGTCAAGAGTAAAGACGAAAACTGCAATGACCAGGGCAGCAGGTTCTCTCTAATCCCCAAAATATGACCCCCAGCTGCATTATTGTGATGTACACATTAAAGAATCAATCATTCCCGATCCGGTAACATAATGCACATGATTCTGCATAACGAGCACTTTTACCTAAAGTACTTTATGTACATTATCACCTCTCACCTGTCTCCTGGTAGGTTTGCACCTGTCAGTAGATAAGCTTTTTCCATTTGTCACAATCTTTAAATACTTCAGATTCCATTACGGAGTCTAGTGATAGCAAACGTGCTTTGAGAGCCTCAGTAATGTTTTGGATTCGTCTCTTTCTTGGCCCACCTACAGGTCTTTTAGTTGTGGGTTTCCACATGAACCACTTCTTTGGTATATGTTGGTCCTTCATTCTCATCATACGGCCAAACCACCTAAGCTGGGCACACTCTGCAAAAGTCAGGACGCTCTCAATTCCCAGTTCATGTCTGAGTTTTTCATTCCTGACTTTTGCTACACCCTTTACCATTCTGAGAACTCTCATCTCTGCTGCCTGCACCCTACTCTTAGTCTTTGATGTTAGAGTCCATGATTCGCAGCCATAACATAGTATTGGTCGTAGAATTGTC